>VOQJ01033170.1:20478-33468 GCA_015052665.1 Apistogramma diplotaenia | reverse complement strand
CTAACCCCACCCTCCAGTTCTACACTTCATTTACTGCAGGATGGCTTTATCAACGCAATACTGAACACAGGCCCTCTTCTACTCATACACACACACACACACACTTTGCCAATTAGTCCTGATGTTGGCATTGCCCTATAGATTGCAGGCCGTGTTAAGATGGTTGGTAGGGCTGAGCTGCATTAGTTAAAATATATTAGATTCCCTTGGTGTGTGTGTGTGTGTGTGTGTGTGTGTGTGTGTGTGTGTGTGTGTTTGTGTATGTGTGTGTGCTTGCACTCTTATGGCTGTAAAATAATGAAATTACCTCCGGAGCCCCCTCAGTTAAACGAGCCATGCTTTGCCTTTAGCACCTAATGATTTTCTAATGTTTTTAATGCACTTTTTATTATACTGCTCAGATTAGAGAGAAAGAAAGAGGCTTCTGACATATGATTATAGTGAGGAAGGAAGAGAAGTGTGAGGGAAGAAAAAGAAACAGAAAGATTTTCAAACAGTGAGGGACGTGAGGACGGAAATACAACTACAGACAGTAGCAAGTGGCCTCTGACATATGATTACATAGAGTGATTTGATAGATAACTCTTGAATGCTAAGAGATTGGGCTGAAAGTTGAAGAGGAAATGGAGAGAAAAGTAGTGATGACAGCTGATAGCTTAAGCACTTCATGGCTAAAGATATTAAAAGCTGACCCTGATTGAAAAGAGAAATGCCAGTAGATCCAAGAACTGATATAATCATATTCCACTTAATACCCTCTCTCAAAGTTCCAGATTTTACATCCTGATAAGGAGTTCCAGTTATTCATTTTACAAATATTAACAGATTATGCAGACAGCTAAAGCTCTGGGAGCTGATGATGCTGCATTCAAGAATATTGTATTGTAATGATGCCAGTTAATGTTCTGGTGGCTCTGGCTCTTTTCTATTTTAACATAAAGCTTAAAAAAAAAAACAACCCTCAAGAAAAGTAACACATTTGAAACACAATTTTACAGTTTTGAGGGTGCATGTGGACAATATGTGGTGGTGTTGTTCAAAAAAAGTTCACCGAATCAAATGGGAAAGTAGATCTCTGAGACTGTGAATTTTAAATTATGAACTATAAATAAGAGCTAGTTAGTTCTAACCTCTGTAAACTGACCTTTCACTCAGCTCTTGTGAAATATGCACATGTGAAAAACTGGTAACTGTATTTTAAAGCACAGTAGTTTCAACTTGTAAAAAACAGAAGCTATATTTTCTTGAAAGGTAGAGCACACCTTGTGTGTATAGGGTGTGTGTAGCTTGTGTGTGTTTGCTTTTGGTGCAAACAAGCATTTTACAACACCTTAAATCTGCCTCACACACACTTTGTATTGATTTCATGCCTGACTACATGATGTGTTTAACATCTCCTGTGAAGCACAGTGAGAAATAAATTCATGTTAGTCCAGAAACAACTCTTAAGTGTGCTGAACTGAAATAATGTACAGCACAGTGAAAAAGAAAGTTTTCTCTACACATTCCTTTGAAAAAAACTTTTAATTAAGAGGGGAAGTAGCAACCATGTGCTGTTAAACTAATTCACTTGCTTAATTGATCTTTTGATCATCAGCAAGTGTGACCACCTCTATGAACGAAGCAGTTTTGGCAGTTTGCTGGACTGAAGCATTCAGGTGTGTATTAACACAATCCTCCCAGTAGTGGATGTCTTCACAAATTCACCTCAAGATCAGATCGAGCGACATTCTGAGAAATTGCAAAAAACCCAAAGAGCAACATATCACACTGTGAAATCCTCAGACTGAACAAGTATGGCTTGCTTGTGAGGTTGCCAGGAAAAAGTCTTGTTTCTCTAAAAAGAACAGGGCAGTAGCCCACTCAAAATCCAGACCTCAACCTGAATGAAATGCTGTGCTGGGAACTTAAGAGAGCTGTGCAAAAAAAAAAAAAAAAGCCCACAAACCTAATGAACTGCAGCAACACTGGAAAAAAGGGAACCAAAACCCCTCCGGAATGATGCTGCTAAAGGTGTTTCTACTGAATCATGGGGCGCACTTAGTTTTTCACAGGACTGCACAGAATCTTAAGAAAACTTTGTGACTCTACATGACAAAGTTCAGGTGTGTACATATCTCATAAGCACACAATCACACCCTCAGAAGTACAAGAGTTAAATGAAAAAAGAAAATCACAGTTGGAATATAAACATACTTCCATCCACTGTGGTGACGTTAACTACTGCCTTAGATGTGTTATGAGCTCCGTTGGACACCTGTAGTGACACCAGATATGTGGTACTGGGCCAGAGGTCACTTATCACTGTAGACTTGATCTCAGGGGTGAAAGTCAAGATTAGACTTGGCTCTGGAGACTCCACTGTGAGAAAGAAATATTCCACCTCTCCTTGTAGGTCTTGTAAAGCTAAAAAGAAATACAGCAAGAGAAAAGGAAGACAGTGAGGTCAGTCAAAGAAAAATATATTTTCAGTCTCTAGTTTCACATTTTGGTCCCTTTTTTATTTAAACAGAAAGGACAACACAGACATCATAAACTGCAAGTGTGACCCTGTACAAGACACAATGAGTTTCATCGCCTCTCCTTAACAGTGTGTAAAAGAAGAAGGTTAATCTTACACGGATGTGTCCAGTTGACCTGCACAGCAGTGTGATTGACAGCGTAGGCAGACAAAGACGGAGGGTGCAGGGGAACCCCAGCCATGGTCACTGCTGTAACGATCTCTCCTGGGGTGTTGCCCACATCATTATGAACCACTAACTGGTACTGGTAATGGGTGAATCTGTAGAGACAGCACCACTGCTTATAGTGCAAGCACCGGTTTAAACTGGAAGTCGACCATGTAACCAGTAAAAATGTAAAAGGTTACATGGTTGACTTGGTAGTTGCGCTAAAACGGTAACATCTGTTTCCTCTAGCATCAACGAAAAAATCCTGCCAAATGAAAAGTGCTGACACACTCAAAAGTTTGTAGTTTACTCCTTGAATAAAGCACAGTGGAGACATAAACCCAGAGCTGTTTAGCAAGCACAGTGAAAAAAAAAAGTGCTTCCACCAAGTGCCAAACTGAGATTAGGGGACGCTGTATGAAAAACAATTTAATTCTTTGGGATATTTGCTTAATGTATCTTTGAGCGGTATTAAAAGATCGGCATCAGCAGCAGCTCGCCGATCGGCTCTGCACACACGGTTTGCTGCAGCGCTGCCGTTTGCTCTAGAGCTCATTTCAGTAATCTCACCTGCTTAGGCCTTTATCTTGGTAGAACAATTTGGTGCCGGAGTAAACATGGAGCCAGCGATGGAGATCTTCCGAGGGGGGTGGGGACATGGCTGTTAATGTGGGAACTGTGGTGATGGCCAGGGGCTGGTGGGTTTTACGTCTGAGCAACTTGTATCTGAAGGGGAAATTTAAATAAACGGAAAAAAAAAACAACACACACACACGGTTGGATATTTAGGAATCCATTAAGTCCAACATTAACTAATATGAGCATAAAGACACTTACTGCACCCACAGTACACACATGCCTGCACACGGATGCACGTAGACACCCACACTTACATTTTCAACTGCTTCTTATTCTTATCACTCATTTCCTCCTCTTCTGTTGTTTTTTTCATCATCTATATTCTTCTGCTCTCACTGTATCTCATCCCTCCCTCTCCACACCCCTCCACGCGTTGTTTTTTTTTCTGCGGGGGTTTGTGTTTTCCTCTCCCTACAGTGATGCTAATTTCTGCTGTAATCAGAAGAGAAGGGCTTAATGCCGCCTTTTAACCAACCCACTTAGACAAACACACAGAGCTGAGCAGAGCAGAACAGAGAGACAGGCTCATGCATTTTAATCACCCACTAGGAAAATGGACCTTTATTTTAGGCCTAATCACCGACAGACTAGAACAGGACAGAACAAAATGAACCAGCATGTGCATTAGGACTGAGAAAACACTGATTAAAAAATGCACAACACTTAGCTCATTACCGGGACACTCGTGTTAGCAGCTTGTTAACGTGTTGCTATCTGCTTGTTTGCTTAAGTTTTTCAGCAGCAACTGAACATCGCCACAGTGTGTCTCTCATTATCGACATGCTGATTTTACTTGTTATAGTCTGGTTTCCAATGTTGGGTCGAAGCTAATGAATAAAAACACGGGGGTGAGTCAGTTTATGTAAAGTTAATGATGGCTACACAGATTGGAGTCCACATATTAGTGCCTCAAAATTTGTATTGTACTGTATTCATGGATGTGTGCCTTGTACAAAGCAAATTAGAAACTTTTTTGTTACTTCATGTCCACTTAGGTTACATTCCTACAAACATCAGAAAGTAACTGGTTCGGCCCTGTGCATTTTGAAGTAAGTTGTGTGTGACTGATTCACAGCAGACATGACAGACTGATTAAAGAGGGTGGCACAGTGGTGCATCGGTCAGTACTGTTGATTCACAGTAAGTAAACCTTTGAGTTGTACGGTCTCCCTATACCTGTGTGGGTTCGCTCTGGGGAGTTCGGCATCCACCCACAGTCCAAACACATGCATATTAAGTTAATTGGTGGCTGGAAATTTGCCATGAATATGAGAGTTAATAGTTGTCTGTTAGCCCTGCAATAGACTGGCAATCTGTCCAAAGCATACCCCGCCGCTCGCCCTGTCACAGCTGGGAGGGAAGGGTTCCAGCCCCCCATGACCTTGAACTGGACAAGTGATTAAGAAAATGGAAGGATAGATATATACTTTTAAAGGTGTGTACAAGCATCTATGGACTTATGACATTTTGATAGTGTCACATGTTTTGATAACCTACTTAATCCTATTCACTACTTCCTACATAACTTCATAACTTCCAACTGCTTCCCAACGATATCAGATTCATTGCCAAGCAACAATATTACATAAAAGAAATGACTGACCAAACCCATATTTCCTTATGTTTTGTGCTAAGTTTATGTAGCCATACATAGTTGTTTTAATCAATGATGGTTAAGGTGAGGGTCTAATATTTCAAGACTGCTGTAAGGTTTGAATTACAAATGTATCAGAAAAACTGCATTCATTTTATTTTTTGTTTATGATATAATGACAATCAAATATTTGTGCCAGAGGTAATAATTGTAAAAGAAAAGTTATTAAATTTATTTTGTCCGTTTTTCTAATTCATCCCCTTTAAATAAATAATTACATACAGATGTAGAGTATAGAGACATAGAGAGTTTAAAGAAATATTCCAAGAGAAAAATAAGGGAATTTGGGTCTATTAAGCATTAATGTAGACTTAACATAGCTACATAATACATACATTTTTACTTTGCCAACACTGGTTGAAAAACATGCATCTTACCTCAGATTAGGTCCATTGGGCCTGCTCGGTGGTTGCCAGGAAATGGCCAGAAAAGATTCACTGACTGCCACCACTGACAGAGGTGAAAGACCTTCGGGTTTTGTGGGTAATGTGGTAGCATTAGTTGGTAGACTTTCTGTGCATCCTCCAATATGGCCTCCACCCTTTGAGCATGCTAAAACAATGACGCTGTAATTTGTATATGGAACAAGGTCCATTACAGTGATGTTGAGCTCAGAAGCACTGCTGGTGTTGAGGGGGATACGGGGTTCTGGGAGGCGGATCTCATAGCTGTGAATTTCTCCATTAGGAATAAGCGGGGGTGACCATGTGACCTGCAACATAAATATGGTATTTGGTATAAGTTTTGTGTTTCTCATTTAAAACACTGTATCAGGTAAATCTGAGTGGTGCAGACAGAATTTATTTGTCATTTCTAACTGTCCTGCTGCACTAACTCCCCGAGCATTTAAATGTTGTTGGTATGAAGATGGGGAAAAAAAGCTTTTAGATGGATGAACTACAGGAAGTCATGTTGTAGTGTGTGTGTGTGTGTGTGCGTGCATTGAACTGTCATGTGGGGAAAGATAACCTGACTTTGACTTGAGCAGAAAATGTCTTTCATCACATTTAAAACAGGGCACACAGAGACGCGCGCACATGCACAAACGCCATGCTAAAATAATGAAAGCAGCTCGTAATGGAATTGCTGCATGCAAAAACAAAAGCCTGCTGCTGTTGAGCACTGCATCTGATTTGGACACAGTTCAGTCTGTCAGCATTTCAGGGAGAGGAAGAAAGTAACTGGCACACACACGAATGCTAATACACACACCATATACTTACAAACACACACGGGTGTAATGCTAAATTTTATTTTTGTTAATACATCCACATATAAACACACCCAACCTGCACAGGCACGCACACATGTGAATTTATATACTGTGCACTCTAAAACACTTACATATACAATCTGTCATGTACAATAACTGATCAGTTCAGAGCTGGCTGAGACTTATGAGCTTAGGTGATTAAGTGGTCACTGTTGATGAGACTATTATGAATGAATGTCAAGAATAATTATTTCTCGTGGAACCTTGATGTTCATTTACCAAGTGACACTGTGAGGTGATACAGGACACACATGACACACACACATACACAAACCCACATATGGGCAGGGTCATTTTGAGTTAGGTAGCTCATTTCCCAAAGTGCGTGTTGGGTGTGCTTTGTGGTGGAAGTCATTTACAGATTGAATAGCTTGATGTAATCTGGAGATGGTGAAGACAGCAGAGACCCTGGGCTGACACGGTGCAGTGGGGCTAAGGCCAGAACGGGATACGTGTGCATGTGTGTGTTTTTGTGTATATAAGTGGGAACGAGACCTGCGATACAGTTGGGAGTGAGAGAGCTTAAGGACATGGTGTATGTGTGTGCATCTATGCTATTATATTCAATAAAAAGTCAATGTCAATGAGAAAGTGCAGTTCTGCAGTGTACAATACAATCTGCTCACAGATGTAACAACACCGTTATGCTCCATCTTCAGCGTAATTGACTATCTACAAATGCAAACTATCTTAGCAAAAGATAATTAGTGCGATAATGAAAAACTAATTACACATACAGTCCTGTGAAAAAGAATGTTTTCACATCACTCTATACAGTCCTGTGAAAAACTGAATACACGTGATTCAATAGCTTGCAGAGCCACCTTTAGCAGGGAGAATTTGAAGTAATTGTTGTCGTTGTGACTTTATCAATCTCTCACTTATTGCCAATTTTGGCCCATTCATTACATTGCTTTGCTTTGTTTAAGCACAGCTCTCTTGTTGGTCTTCACTTTGACTGGGCCATTGCAAAACCTTGATTCTTTTTCAGCCGTTCTGCTCTAGATTTACATGTGTGCATCTTGGATCATTGTCTTGTTGCACGACCAAACATTAACCTTGTTGAGTTTTTTTTTTTTTTAATTGTACTGCCATGAACATGACAGGCTAACTGAGGCCTCGAGAGTCTGAGCTGTAGCTCTTGGGTAATTTTTTTTTGGCAGTTAATTTTAACTTCTAATTAAATTAGCGCTTCAGTTAATGTTCATGTAACATCAGAACTGGGATGGGAATTTACAGTAACTAAATGTTATTTGACCACTATCTAATGTAAGGTCTATACCTTACAGTATAAAATTAATAGTTTTCTAATAACAAAAATATTTTTTATGTTTCTCTAATGGTTAATCTACAAGTATGTGCAAGCACTTAAAAATTATATTTTTTAATGCTGAAATATAATGACTAAAAATGGAAAAATGCACATTATTATTTGTGATTAAGATACCAAATTGCAATTACTTGCATTCCTGAAAAGAAAAATGTGTTTTAGTGGTTGAATGTTATACCTGACTCCACATAGTTGTCCAGTGTGTCAGCTCAAATTTGGGTATAAAAAATGTGAATTCAGTTTGTTATTTGCCTAATATGTAACAATATATTTTTTAGTTTAAAATGTTTTTGAGAGATTTCTATAATTTTATGTTTTCTTGTTATTTTTATGATAGATGGTCTAATAAATGAAACTGTCATAACCAGAAGAGACTTGACACCTGTATTTTGACACGTGTTAAAAGTTGCCTTTACGCATACAAGAAAAATCTAATTTATAGCTGTGATCTCATACTCAAGTAAAAAAAAAAGCAAAACAAGAACAAATGTGTTGATCTTTATCACTCACATTACACTCACCTCGCAGAGTCTGCGAGTGTCAGAAATTCAACTTCAAGATCAGCAAAGGAGAGAACTGACTCTGACTATGCTTTGCGATCTTGACCAAAGAATCACGACTCAAGAGAAACACTTTTCAAATAAGAAAATTAAAGAAAACATAACATACAGAAGCTTCTTCTCCAAGAGGGAGAACGATACAACGTAGAAAAGAAAACGAAACAATTTGAAGAATGAAGACACTCAAAATCCTCTTTTTAGTTGTCAAGGTCAATTGGTAACCAGGAAGCAGCCTGCCTGTCTGTCCAATTAGCAACAACCAGGAAGGAACGCTTTCCTTCTGAGACCTGTGACCCCTAAAGCTGTGCTGCGGCAGAGATGACAGGGGTGGTTCTGAAATGATGACAGGCATTAGCATTTTTCTGCAGTTTGCATTAGTGTAAGGCTGTGAGTGCAAGGGTGTATGCGTCGCTCTGTGTTGGCATGCATGCAATATTGTTTCAGTAGCTTTCATTGATAGGCCTTGATGTGAGATTAGTCAGTGGCGGACTTTAACTCTGGTCCCTCCTTCAAAATGGCCGACAGGAAGGAAGCTGCCTCAGACAGGGTCACAGCCCCTCCCACTTCTGAAGGGGACCTTGAGTGTTTTTCTTTCTCATTAAATCCGAAAAGGGAAAGACAGAAGAATCAGTGTGACATTGCTTTGTCTTTTCCACGCTGTCAAACCTCGGGTAACTGAAACGATTCTCAATGACGCTGAATATTTCTTTGAAACATAAACACTATAAATTCTAAAAGCACATTCTATGATTCTGACACCTTCTATCAGCTGAATGTATTAAGAGATATTGTAATTCAGTATCAGTAGCACCATGCCTGATTTGGATAATAACTGTGTGCTGTAGGCCATATTTCAGAGCTCCTGTTCTCTCATAATAGATCCAAAAGATTGTGGTGAAGCTGTGAGGGACCGGGTAAAAAAGTTGCCCTTACTTGAAGTGATTCTGGCCCCAAGACCTTCACCCTTGGCGGACTGAGGCCAGCAGGTCGAGAAGGTCTGGTGGTAATACTGACCCAGGGCCCTGTAACAACAAAGATTTTTTTTGTGTAATTTAAAAGCTGTAGCACTAGAGTCATCTTGGACAGATTGAATTTATTGTCACTTAACTCTGTTATCATGGCTTTACCTGTGGTGTTGCCAGCCTGATTATGGAGCACAAGTCGATACTGGTAAGTAGTCCAAGGACTGAGAGCTGATGAAGAGTCCAGGAAGGAAAGAGGGGCAGGACTGGGCAGAAGATGGCCCACTGTGGAGACTTGTTTGGTCCCATCAACTCTGCGCTCAATCACCCACCTACAACCAGAAACAAAAAACACAACACATACAGGATTTTTACACAGAATGGCCTGTCATAGTTTTTTGGAGTTTATGTGATTGTGTCTTACCGTTCTAGTGGTCCATTACTCCGTTCTGGTGCCCCCCATGATAAGAGAACAGAGGTGGGCGTGTCTGAGTAAAGGTGAGGAGCAGGAACTCCTTCGGGGGGAGCTGGGAGGGTACGAATATGCTGAGACCTCTCGGACACTGAGCAACCTGCATTAGTGCACGCTTCTACCTGGATGTTGAAAAGCAAATTTTGTAACATCACAATGTGTTTTACTGTCAATATTACATATGAAACATCATAAAGCTATGATCTACTAAAACCATATTAAAATGTAGTACCTGTAAGCTGTAAGCCTGGTAGGGAAGTAGACTGAGAAAGGTGTAGTTGGTGATATTTCCCGGAAGAGTGACTGAAAGAGGTGTTGATCTTGAAGCTGCACTTAAAGAACTGGAGGTGCTGCTATGGAAAGGACCATCCTCTATAAAATGTTCAGTATTATAGCTTACTGCACTGTACTCTGGTGTCAGTGAGAGGGTGGCAGTTACACTGGTGATATCAGGTTCAGTGGGGTGGAATAAGACGGAACTGGTGCCTTGGTTCGCATCACCAACACGAGTGTCAGCCTGGTGGTCTAGAGTGCCAGGTTTCAAAGTGGAGATGTGGCTTGAGTCTGGAGTGGTGGTCAGACTGGATAATGGTCTGAGGTTTTGACCGGAGTGGAGATATGCACCTTTGGTGCTGGGAAGCAGACTTGGGTTAGGAGTCCACCTATTGCTGGAGAATGAGCCAGGTTTATCGTCTGAAGAAGTGACTGAGCTGAAGTAAAGATAGAGGGTATAATTTGTGATAATTCCATTTGGTTGTGTGGGAGGAACCCAGGTAATTGATACACTATGGGGTTGAAGCCCTGTTACAGTTGGGGTGTCTACTGGTCCTGGACCTGCAAAAAGGGAAAAATGACAGATAAAAAGAGATGGACTAGAAAAGAAAAGAGACCTTATATAAGACTGTGAGAAAAGCAAGAAGGAGGGATTTGTTCAAAAGAATTATTTGATGAGTAACATCAAGAATGACATCAGAAGGACAAAGAGTGATTTTGCCATCTCTATCCAAGGGATTAACATGAAAATTCTCTTTCTCTCTCAATTTCCCCCAAGAGCAAACTAAGGTTGTATTTATGGATTTTGTGGTACTTGTGATTGCATGAATTTGATTCTGCATCTTTCAGTAGTGGGATATTTAGGTTGGAGTGGAGTGCAAAGAACATTCTAGCCTAACTTCCCACTGGCACAGAAAGAAATACTGAGCAATAATACAGATACAGAAATAAATCACTACAGTATTATCTTGTAACAATAATGCATGTCAAGATCTAAATGAACAGTCAGTTTTTGAGGATAGTGTGATGGATGTGGGAGAAATCGGAAGGTATAGAGACTTTTATGTTATGACCAAACAATTGGGTTTTAGCACCTCGGAAATGGCTAAACTTGTGGGGGAAATCCCAGTCAGGTGTGGTGTACTCCCAATGGATGGATGAATGAAAAAAAGAAAACAATCACAAACCCTCAACAGGAAGCGGGAGGATACACTAGAACAAGTCTGATTCACAGCAGCTCCACCTCACAACTTACAGGATTTAAAGGATCTGCTGCAATGCACCTTTACACCTTTCCCAGTGCCACCTGCATGCACTGATGCACAGACATACACAAGAAAAAGTGTTGCACAGTGCCCTCCTAAGAGAGGGACTACAACAATATTTTCATGAACCAATACCAGTGTTTGACTGTACAGTCATGTCCACTGTCAATCTCAATAACTGGGACTGCTTTGTGTTACACCAAAAACACAAAGGATCATATTTAAAATATCCAGTTAGAGATGCACGACAAAAAGCCAACAGCAAACATCTGCCGATGCGCATGGATGGATAAGAACCAACACGAGACTATTCAGAGGGACACTTCACACTTCACTCAATTGAAGGTACTGCCCCTTTCCCCTCCTTACTGGGCATTTATATCCCACTGTACTGCCCTATAATAGACACACAAAGACGCATGTCCATATACATAGACATGCATCTTTACGCACACGGTAACTCGCATGCCCACACCCACTGTGATGCTGTATACCAGTAATGGTGCTGTGTGAAGGGCAAGCAGATCAAGGTGACTGAGCGGACTGAGGGAGCGTGCTGCGTCGCTAAGTGCTACCGCTAACCGCTAACGGCTTTCCCAGATGGCGGTGTGTATGTTTGTGTGTAAGGGAGAGGCAGAGAGGGAGACTGAATGAAGATGAGAGGCTGAGAGTATGCAGGCACGGCTGTATGAGAGATAAAGTGTGCAAGCATGTATATGTGTATGTCAGCATGCATGTAACCATGTAGATAACAGCTGTGTAAGTACAGTATGTGCACACTAACTGAGAGGCCTGACTTCCCATAGAGTGAAATGCCAGCTAACATCCAGCAACTGGACTGGGATGTTTGTTTGCTGCATGTGTGATTATACAGTCTGCATCTGCCTGTCCTTTTCACTATATTGTCTGATCTGATTAAAGTTCTAAAGACTTAAAATGTTTTTTAGGAAATACTTGAAGCTGACTTATGCTTTTCCCTATTTCCTTGTTATTCAGGTGAACATGTGTACAAATAAGCTCTTTGAGGCAAGAGCTCACACTTGCTCGAAACACACTATGATATCAGTGAAAGGGGATATCCTTAACATGGTCATATCCACACAGCTGTGGGTGCTGGTAGCCAGCAGAGCCACCCACCTGCTGTTCAAAACTCCTGTTTGTAAGGAGCCTATTGGAAGTAACAGGTTCCTTTTCACTCCTTAAAGGGAACTGGAGCTAAAACATATTGTTAATTTTGTTCCTTGCTTTTTAAATAGAGTGATTTTCCTTGTACATGACACACAAACACAAAGTCGTGAATGTAAATTTTATGTGCATTTTTAAATGCACTCAAAATTTTGTATTTTTAAAGTGTTACTGATGTGGTTGTTAGTTGTTCGCTTGCTATGATGCTGGTTCACCGGCACCTCATTGCTTAGTTTGTTCCTTCTCGTGCTACTGTACCTCACGATTTGGAATGACAGTAAATCTCGAACACACAAACAAGTTAGACACAGACAAAGGCCCTTCACAATAAAAACATCGTTGCAAAGAGATGGCAGGTCTCTCTCGCTCTCTCTCTCTCACACACACGCACGCGCGCGCGCGCGCGCGCACACACACACACACACACACACACACACACACACACACACACACAATCTCCCACACAAATAAACAACAGTATAAAAACAGTGATGTAAAGCTTGGCTGATTTTACAGATCGCCAATGCTCCCAGCATCCCTCCTTCAGTCTGTTTTTCACTTCCTTCTCGTTTCCTTTCACTGACCATTCTCCTTCCCTCTCCCTCCCCCCCCCCCCCCCCCCCCCCCCCCCCCAAACAAACAACACCAAAAAAACCCCCTTTTTTTTTTAAAGTTTTTTTTTTATCTTTCTTCCCCCCCCCCCCACCT
>VOQJ01033170.1:9755-20458 GCA_015052665.1 Apistogramma diplotaenia | reverse complement strand
TTTTTTTTCCCCCCCCTTCCTTTTCCTTTCCCCTCCCCTCCCCCCCCCCCCCCCCCCCCCCCCCGGTCTCCCTGCTAAATAAACAATGCAGAAAGTTGACCTTTTGGGTTAACAGGTTTTTATGCTAGCTCTACTCAGCACTCACACTGATTCAATTACCACCAAAGGTCCGCTGAACCCCACGAATAACCAAGAGCCCATCTCTCTGTCTGCCTATGTGTACGTATGTGTGCCTCGCTGCATGCTTGCCTGTCTTTGCGGAGGGTTGGGGTATGCACCTACCTGTTTGTTGAATGTGTAATTAGACGGTCTGCATCTGCCTGTCCTTTTGACTATATTGTTGCCCTCTTTCTTTTATCCCGTTTGATTACGATGTCTGTCTGTTCAAAGAATGAATGTGCAAAAATACCAACTGAAGAACTGCAAATAATCTCACCACAAAATGCAATCCAGTCACCTTGATCCAATCCCCATCAACTTACCAAAATAACCCCTGTTGTTACCCCATTCCTCCCTCAGTCCCTTCTCCCCTCCCCTCCTCCCGACCACCCTTTTCCTTCTAAGTGTTGAGTGTTATTTAGGCTTTACTGGCGCGTGTAAAATTCTGCAATTTGAAGGGCTGTTAAGTTTTTCAATTGAAATTTTCATTTAAGATGCATGTGATGCTTTTTTCCATTTTATTTTTTCTTTTTTACTGACGCTTTACAGCTCTCTGGACAGAAAGGGAACGAGCGTTGAGGGAATGCATACTTCCTTCTCTGGTTCCCTGACTCCTTATCCTTCACTCTCCCCCTCCCACTCACCCCTTCTGTCTTTCCATCTCTCATCATACCCTTCCTCTAATCTCTTCATTCCCCATGCCTTTCCCTCTTTCTTCCCCCTCTCCCTTCATACCTCTCTCTACACCTCCCACCATTACTCCTCCTCTCGCCAGTAAAACACAGTAGCAGAAGGCTAAAACAGGAGTGCAGGGCCGCCAAGCCTTAAATCACATTTATAAGGATTTGGTTAGCATAGTAATAACACAATCAACCGACAAGGGCTTGGAGAGGGGGAGGGAGTGGGGGAGGAGGGCTTGCGTATGCATGTGTACTTGTGGGTGTGTCGATGTTATGTTGCTTCTTGTGAATGTTTGTGTGTTTGTGTGCAGCTAACGGTCAGTCCATGTATATTTAAGTGTGTACATTTGTGTGTATCCATGTGAAGAGAAGAGGAAGGGTATTATTTTTAGTCATGCAGAGGGTCCCATGCATGCTTGGCTTTGTGTGTGTGTGTGTGTGTTTGTGCGTATGTGGGTAACTGGGCTTTTGAAGGTGAATCGAGGCTCCTAGGAGTCATAATGAGGACAAATGCTGAGCTTTACTGTTATCAAGATGCTTACAACATGGTGTCAAAACGTGACGAGTAATACAGTGAGAATTTTTTCACTGCACTTCATATCTTTACCTTTTTCTACAGATTATTTAATGTCACTGCTGCCTTAGAATTCAATGAAGAGGCTGTGTGAAGCAGGATGATACATGACCAAGGTCACAGGCTGGATTTGTACCCATAACATCAACAGTATATGAGATGTGCATAAGCCTTTCAGTAACTACAACCAGCACAATACCTTTAACCTTTATCAATCACATGAAAACCTCCAATATTTTTTTTCAGATGCTGATCACTGGGAATGATGAGTTTCATTTGAGCTAATCTAATCTATTTATATGGTACATAAGGAGAGTAAAAAAGGCACAAAATAATATTTGGCTTTTCAAACCAGAATGTAAAAGTATGTGGACAGGTTATTCAAATCGCTGGGAAATAATTCACTAAAGAAATTCCATAAGAGAAGCATTCCTGCTGATTCTGATACCATATTTAAATGAAAGCCAATCATAAAGCTTATCTAAATACAAGTTCAGGTGGCAAACATGCATTTAGTCATCGTCGATCTTTTGAAATGTAAAATTTAAATAAGGATTGTGTTAACATTGATTTTATGTTCCCCTGGAAATGTGAACTGACCAAAATACAGGGGAATTAAGGTAGGATAATATTTTATTAATACCGCTGCTCAATAATTAAATAACATGAATCTTTGCGTCCTGACATTACCCTTAACCTTATTCCTATTGCTGTTTCTGCTTTACACTCCTTATCTGACTTTGATTAGGTTTACTTTGTCTAGAACTGTGATTTAAAAAAAACAAGCCTCTAATGTTGTTTAATGCTTTCTTTCTCACATGCACTTTACTTTCTAAGACTACTTGGCAAAGATCATTTTATTCAAATGGAGCTTTATTCATACCCTCACAATAACACTGTGTAACACATTCACACACAGACACACAGACACACACACACACGCTCTTAGATCACTTAGCTGGTGTGAACATGGGAGTAGACAGAGGAAAGGGAGCTGTCCAACACGGCTAGAGTTTATGTTCACAGGAGCCGTCTGTCTGTTCCGCAGCGGCAGGAATTCATAGGGACCAAATTACATTAAAAAGATAGATATAAAACTTTAATGGAATGATAAAAAGGAAAGGAGGAAGCATGGGTCTCTCTTTCTTTCTCTGTTCTATCATTAGCCCTCTCCTTTCTTCACTCTTTCCCCCTCACTTACTCATTTTACCCTTTTCTCTTTCCGTCCCCCCTTCACCTCCTTTTTTATGTTATTTTTTCCTTTATCCCCCCTAAGAAGTGAAGCCACTTCACTGCTCAAAACTAAAGACCATAAATAAGACAGCTTTGGAGGGAAAAGGTGAAAGGAAATGCACAACAGGAGAAAGAGGAAAAGAATACAGGAATTTTTGAGTAACAGGGAGAAATACCAACATTGAAAAACGTGTATAAAATGAGATCAAACACACACGGATCCCTAATGTTAAAAATGGCTCATGTCGGCATACGGTGCATGGAATATACAGTCCTCTGCCAAAGTGTAAAACTTACAAGGTTACAGCTCACACTTGCACATAGAGATCAGGTTAGAGGGATCTCCTTCAAAAGGATAAACCCAAAGGACCGCTCTATAAAGAATGACTGAGCGTGTTAAGATCAAATGTACAGTATATGTCACTCGAGCAAGTGTGTGAATATGTGAGTTTGAGTGTATGTATATACGCATGTATGTGGCTGTGTTCAGATTTTAGATTTATGTTTTTCACAATGAACACAGCATACATGTATATGAATTCCACAAAAGCAAGACAACAAATATAAAATTCCAACTTTTAGCCTTACTATGGAGTACTATGGAGTGGAATGAAATGCAAAAGGTTGTCATTTATTCTCGTATGTGGGAAAGGAGATTAAGACGAGAACGTAGCCCCTCTTTTCTTTCACTGCCAAGATGATAAGAAGATGGTTTACGGTGACAAATTACACATCAGTGCGAGGGAAATCCAATCTGCCTGAATGTGGCTTGTTCCACTCATAGGTTAAAATCTCTTTTTAATAAGAACTTTTACACCTATTCTGTATTCATTATTATGGTAAAACCATTTTAATGCATATTTTAAAAATGTACATTTTCACATTTGAAGGATGCAGAATTTTAAATTCATGTAAAATGTGACATTTATTTATTAATAATTATTTGAATCCAACATGACAAAGCTGTGAAGAGGGATGAATGCTCACAACTGGCTGCTATAATTTAGTTAAAAGAGATTCCTCCATTACACGCATGCTTAGTGTCAAAAATACACAAATATATGGTTCCCCAATCTTTGAGACAACTGGGTGCAGGTTAAGTAGCATTGCAAAGCCTTGTTTTGCTTCATGACTGCTTGTTATTGCTTGTGAGCACCAGGAGGTCTGTTATTGATAAGAGGGACAAAGAGGTGTGCATGCATATCATGTAAGACACGCAAGTGTGAGACACGGCACTAGATTCAGATTCATCTTGCATTAACAGGCCATCCAGAAACAGAAACACAGGTACTGTATTGTCCACTTTACTGATTTTGGAGGGGTGGGGGGTGTGTAACAAAAGCTCAATGTGTGTCAGAGTGTGTGTGAATATGTACCAATCTGCACATGTGTGTGAGTGTGTGTTTGCTAGGGGGAATTAAATTCTGCAGAGCAATGAGAAAAGCACAGGACCATAATTTAATGCATCCTAAATGTCTGCAGTTGTGTGTACGAATAGGTGTGTGCATTGTATATCACAGTATGTGTGTAACTGCATTTTTTTTTCATGTGACTGTGTATGTATAAGAACACTACACATACATATATTGTGCACGTTTCTGTGTGTATCAATGTATGCAAATCTCAGCTGCTTAATGATAATGTATGTGATAATAGCGTGGTACTAATTAATTTATAACTTTGCACTGAGGAGGCTGTTCCAGTGGCTAATATGATTCTATTACAGCAATTAGCCCACAATGACACTGGCTAGGTCACTCACACACAGACACACACCTTACAGTATGCAAAACTCACCCTGTCTCTGTGCTGCACCTAGCTCTGTTTCACAGCCTTCTTCAGTTTTAGCTGTTCTCTATCTGATTATGCATCTCCACTTAAAGCATGCACACACTTTAATAAAATAAACTTTCAAGAAAACTGAACAGAAGCCCAATGAGTCTGTTGTTTAGATCATCGCCTAAAGTCAGCTGATCTGTCAGACTCCTTGAGTTTCACTTTGACACAGGAAAACCCCACTAACACTCAGCTTCCGCCAGCCACCTCCCAGCCAGTCACTTGCACAACTTAGGTCTTTTGGCACAAGCAGCACACTGCTTGTGTGCACTAGTGTGTATGAGTATGTGTACTTACTGTCCTCTGCAGTGCGCAGGGTTGCCCAGGGGCTTGCTGCCTTCCCGTGTGTGTGTGAAACCACCACTCTAAACAGGTAAGGTGTGTATGGTGACAAGTCCTCTAAGTAATAGGAAAATGTGTCTGTTGCGTTTTCCAACAGCCTGGAAGTAGATGGACACAAGCATAAATTCATTCATGGGCATACAGTACATTTAGGTGTGTGATGTGCTCTGTTAACTGGTGGTCAAAGAGTGAGAGCAAAAAAAAAGAAAGAAGAAAAATCTAATTTCTGATTTTCTTATGAATAAGTCTATGTGAAAATATGCTGAGTCATTAGCAAAGTTTACTGTTGCAAGATTTACCATTTTCTTTGAAATAAAAACATTAGCAACTCCATATTTTCTACATTAGACCAAATGTCTCCTCTTTTAACTTTATCCATCATCATGGTTTACTCTTTAATGCTTGATCAGAGAGATTCAGCACCAGGCAGCTCCACAGACAGCATTTTCTGAAGTTCCTTTGGTCAGCTGCTGCAATGTCTACATGGTACATAATGATTAAAATTGGATCTACTAAACTGCAGGCTGACGTGGCACAACTTTTTTTATTAGTTATGTATAGTTTAATCACTTTTTCTACACTTACACTACTTGTTTATGTACTTTCAGTGTACATGCACTAACATTTCCAAGACTCATACTCATTGCAGAAATCTGTTTGAGATGAAAAAAGTGGATCTGAGCAAGTTCAGTAAGAAAGGTCAAAAACGGTTTGATTTCTTAAAGGTATCCCAAACTGTAAATTAAATGTATTTTAAATAAAAAATATAAAAAAATGTCACAGGGTCTCTAAACACTGACTGTCTATGCATTATGTACAATCTTTTCATAGCTTTTTATCCTATTCCCATGTCATACCTGGTCCTATATCATATAATCATACAAAGGAATCTAGGACAAAGTAAAAGAATATTGTCATAAATGAGGGACCATTGACCATTTACCATCAGATGGATAGAAGGGATGAATGAATGAATAAATCAGGGAACAATGAGATTTCCATAGCAGAGGAGGAGGAGGGCATGGCTGTCTGATATATAATACATGTAGCTAGTCATTTATTTATTACCACAGAATGAGAGCCTCCTCTTCTTGGATTAAATTGCAATTTGTTGTCAGGAAGCATGTAATGAATACATATCAGATGCACACCTTCTCCCTCTCTTTTTATTCTATCACACTTTCTCTGCCCATCTCGCTCCCTCTTCATTGTCTTTGATATTTTTGTCATTCTGACTCTTCACACTGGCTTCTGGTTCATTCCTTCTCTGGATTTCTGATGGTATGTCACACTGTTGTAACATATTCAGCTGTGCTGTATGGGTAAAATGTAGCCCATTTATACGTACACGTGTTGGTTATGTGTGTATTCACATGTTTCTATACACATCTATCTTGTGTGTTCTTTTATTGCTACTTATTAACATGTTTTTGTCAGACAACTTTTATGTGTCGTGTGTGCATTTCACAGTGTCTCTCACCTGGTGACAGGCATTAGTGGGGATGTCCTCATTTGCAGACTGTAGTAGAGTCGGCCTGGTGCATTGGAATTGGCAGGAGCGGACCAGGAAATGTTCAGAGTGGTATTAGTTGCATGGTTCAGAGTTGGAGGTGGCAACCCATCAGGGGCTAAGAAGGAAGAAGAGATGTTAGGAAGAGGACAAGAAGATGAAGCAGTTGATAAAAGAAATATAGAGGTAGTCAATGGGTGGAATGAAAAGAGACATTCAAATAGTAAAACAGAAAAAAAGTTTTTTTAAAGGTATGTCAATTTCATATAACTGATCAACATTACAGTAAAGGAAAAGCACCTGCCTTATTCTTTAGGAATGATTCTCAGCACTGAGTATAAAAAAAGAACATGAGGGGAAAAAACAAGCTCTACACAGTGGAGAAAATAAGTGTTTGATACAGTGCCCATTTTGTACGTTTTCCCACCTACAAAGAATGGAGAGGTGTGTAAACTTTACTGTGAAACTGTGAGAGACAGAATCTAAAAAAGTCCAGAAAATCACACTCTGTTTGGTAACTTGGTTTCTTGTACATATAATATTTGATATTTGGTTTGTAATTACAAACCACTCCTCCAAACAGATCCCCTCCAGATTTTTCAGGATTTGGGGCTGTCGCTGGGCAACACTGAGTTTCAGCTCCCTCCAGAGACTTTCTATTGGGTTCAGGTCTGGAGACTAGCTAGACTACTCCAGGACCTTGAAATTCCTACGTTGCCCTGACTGTGTGTTTTGGGTCAGTGTCAAACTGGAAAACCCAAAGATAACCCATCTTCAATGTTTTTACATGACTGTATCGTGAGACTCATAAGACGGGACTAAGCTTGAATGATTTTATTGAAATGGATAACAATTGGTACAAATAAACTGGGCTGGACAGAAGCCAGAACTAAAACTAGGAAGAGGAAAACACACAACTGGGATTAACGACGACGACACAACAAAGAACAGAGAAAAACTGAGAGCCCAGGACCATGAAAATGACTGCATGACTGATACATGAATCTTTGAGACTGTAGTCCCAGCTCTCTTCAGGTCATTGACCAGGTCCCCCGTGTAGTTCTGGGCTGATTCCTGACCTTTCTCAGAATCATCCTTACATAAAAAGGTGAGATTTTTAATGGCACCCCAGAACGAGGTAGGCCATCTTGTGTTTCTTCCATTTTCTAATAATTGCACCAACAGTTGTTGCCTTCTCACCAGGCTGCTTGCCTATTGTCCTGTAGCCCATTCCAGCCTTTTGTAGGTCTACAATTTTGTCCATGGTGTCCTTAGACAGCTCTTTGGTCTAGACCATGGTGGAGAGGTTGGAATGTGATTGAGTGTGGGGACAGGAGTCTTTTATACAGGTAATAAGTTCAAACAGGTGCAATAAATACAAGTAATTACAGTACTACAGAATAGGAGGGCGTCTTACAGAAAAAATAGGAAAAAAGGTCTGTCAGAGCCAGAATTCCTGCTGGTCGGTAGGCGCTTGAATACTTATTTCATGCATTTAATTACTTATTTCATTAATTTAATTTCTCTTTTTCACTAGTTTTGCATTTGGCTAGGGTCAGTGTCACTTCCAGCACAAGTAGTCCAACTCCTCCAGGATTGCCAGAAGGTTTGCTGTGTTTTGAGTCTCATGAGAATAGAGGAGATTCCAGGAGACACGCAGTTACTCTAGGTGAGCTGGACAGGATCCATCAGCACCACCTTTGTGCAAGGAGGAACAGGATGAGCACTGCCAGAGCACTACAAAATGACCCCTGGGCCACTGGTGTGAATCTCTCTGACCAAACAATCAGAAACAGACTTCACGAGAGCAAGTTCTCCATGAGCATGTGACAGATGGGGAAGGGTTCTGGAAAAGTTGTGGAGAACGTTATGCTGCCTGTAACATCATTAAGCATGACCAGTTTGGCGGTGAGTCAGTGATGATCTGGGGCATATCCAGGGAGGGATTCACAGACCTCTACAGGCTAGGCAATGTCACCCTAACTGCAATTGGAGTGAAATCCTTGGACCCACTGTCAGACCCTATGTTGGTGCAGTGGGTCCTGGGTTCCTCCTGGTGTAATGCAAGGCATCATATGGCAAGAGTATCCAGGCAGTTCCTGGAGGATGAAGGAATTGATACCACTGATTGGCCACCATGCTCAACTTAACTTAAGCCAATCGAACACCTCAGACTGTATATTTTGGTCAGCTCAAGGTGCTTTAAACTGTAAGGTAAAGACCCTACTACTACAGAGAAAACCCCAACAATTTATGAACACTGTACTGTTGTCTAGCTGGACAAGCATAGAGATGAGTCCACTCTAACCCTACAGGGCATAACAAGATAATCTGTAACCTTCACTAATGCTCAGTGATGGTTAGTGATGCCCTGGTCCAGATCTTGGAGGAGATCCCCAAGACACCATCCATTGTCTTATTTGCAGCATGCCATGATGTTGTCATGCCTGACAATGTTGGGGCCTTTCATTGAGTTGCTGCAATGAAATTTCGGCAAAACAAACCTCTGTAGGTTGATAATTTTAATGTCCATCAGATGATGTGGCATCTTTTTGTTCCTATCATATTACCCAATTTTTTCCCATTGAGATCTGATGTGTTGTTAAAGTTTTCCTTTAATTTTTTCAGCAGTGTACATGGAGGAAATCAGAGTGACCACACTGTTGACTTTGTGAAATAAGAGCAAGCCCTCCAATGTAAAAAGTGATCCTTCAATCAAAAATTGCATGATTTCCACTACAACAAGACTGATTGCTGAAGATGTCTGTTACAACTACACACACACACACACACACCCAAACATACACAATGTGTGAGCAAAGCCTCAAAAAACACATTTTAAGAATAATTTAGGGGTGGTTCATCAACATAACTCAACACTCTAGTATATGTTCATTATCTGAGTACATAAAACACAAAGACACAAATATTTTCAAAACATGACACATGAACCCTTTTTAAACTAACGACTCATTCACTCTGTATGTATGTGTCAGTCTTGACTTGTCCATTTCTTTAAAAGGTTTGCAGTTTTATCATTAACCGTATATCCAGTTCTCGTTTTTTAAACAATCAGGCTTAAAGCTCGGACAACAGAAAACTGAGAAACAGGAAAACAAAAAATGAATTTAAAACAACAGATGAACACAAACAGATAATTCTGAATCAGTGTCACCTTAATTATCAGGTTTTTTTAAATCAGCCTTATATATTCTGTAACATCACTCTCAGCTGATGTCTCCCACAACTGTGTGAACAATGAGCTGCACTTGACTGAGCGACTGCTCCTCGTAGGCTGCCTGCTCTCCATTCAAACCAGAACAAATTGGCTGCTCTTATCTCACCTAAATGTGTTTCTGAAAATATTTGAGGGCTAGAGTAAGACGTGCAGTTGTTTAACCTGTCTTCATCTTAGATCAACAATAGTTAGGTTAAAAGCATTTTGAGTTTCGTGGGGCGGCACTATATGCAAATGAGGTGTGGTCAAGTGAACGTCCCGTCACTCGAAAAGGCAACACGATGCTGTCAGAATAGACTGAACAGTCGATTGACAATGAATGAAAAGCATGGAAATGGAGATCTTGTAGTTTTACAATGTAAAATAAGAATTTCACAAATTACTGAATCAAAAAGATTACCCACACTTATTAATTAAATCTATTTGCATTCAGAGATTCAGTGTTTTTTCTGACCCAGTTTTTGATCAACAAAATGATTATTCCCTGAGTGTGTGCAAATGTGTAATTCATTAAATGATGATACCTGCTTCTCTGACATAAACACACACGTGCAGATATGCACACGCAAAACACACTGTTGGTGAGCCTGTGTCTCTCTCATGCTGTGTTAGCAGGTACAATATCAGAGGTGTCACTAATCGTTTTAAACTATGCACTTTTATGTTCACTTCTCTTTCTCTGCTCTCCTCCTCCTCTGCTCCTCTGTCTCTTGCTCCGCTATCTTCTCTCTGTTCTTTCATAGAACAAGGACGCATCAAGACAGTTTGCCTTATAGAAGTCTAAAGAGATGCCAGAGGCATAGAGGTAGAAAGAGAGATAGAAAGAGAGGAAACGTCTGGTATTTAAAATTTATACTTTCTTATGCCTTTGTTTTGAACTTGAACAGGAGAACTTTCCTAAGACTGTCTTTTGTTGTTGTCTGACTAAGACATGGGTGTGGTGTGTGCAAGGGTGTACATATTCAGCCCTTTTGATAACATTAGCTAAAGTGGTAAAATGTGTGTTTATAGGTGTGTGTGTGTGTGTGTGTGCGTGTGCATGTTACAATTATCTCTAGACTGCTCTGATCAGCTTTGACATTTATCAGTATGCACAATCAGTCTCTATTCTACACAATTACACACACACAC
>VOQJ01033155.1:18311-43257 GCA_015052665.1 Apistogramma diplotaenia | reverse complement strand
GTGTGTGTGTGTGTGTGTGTGTGTGTGTGTATCGCGTTCTGGCTTTAAATGAGTGACCGCTTCAGGGATGCGTCTGGGTGTCAAAGGCTTCTGCCACACACATGGACCCCCTGTGAACAACAACAAAGCTCTCCAGCCTCCTCTTTTGGCTGCTTCAGAAAGCAAACACACACTGTGCTTTGATGTTGCTGGGTACAGAGGGTCAGGTGGGAGGCCTGTTCGACTTTGCCCGCTCTCATGAAAGCTTTATGAAAGGTCTCCAGCACTGGATCACTCGCACTTGACCTTCTTTGTATCTCCGTGAGTGGGTCTGAGGATGGGCGGGGGTGGCATTTGAGCGACGACGGGTGGTGCCACCTCAGATGGCACCCTAATGCCTGCACACATTACGGTCTGTGCGCTGAGGAAATACAATAAAGTAAAGTCTATTTATTCAGTATTTTGGCTGTTTGGAAGTGGATTAACATCAGGCACAAGAGTGTATCACAGATCTGACAGCTTCTGTTCTAAAGCAAATACAAAAGTGTTATGTTCTTATGTGGGGGAGGGGGTGGTGTCTAAATAGTAATCAAACGGATTACAGCAGCTTTTTTTAATAAAACAATGACCCCTGTGTTAGTCCCGTCTAAATCCACTTACATTTAGAGTGCAGTTGCACTGCAACAAAAAGAAACAGGGCAATACCTTTAGGCTGTCATCACCAGTATCAAACCTTACATCAGCATGAAACTGTGCAGCTTTGAAAGTCCATTGTGTTACCTTAGAAAGTCCATTAAAGCAAATAATGTGAGCATTTCACGTGATCACATCACAGAGCGCCCAGCAGCACGGGTCGCCTTCTTTTCGTGATTTGAAGAATGGATTTAAGTCTGTAATCAGCACTCCAGCTGCTGGTCACTGCTCATTATGAAGTTCAGTTGGTTTAAAAGGAAAACTGGGCAAATGGGTAAACCGCATACAGTCCATCAGCTCTTGTCACCAGCTGAGAGAGGAAGTCTTCATCAATAATACAGCAACAGATGATTCAAACTGCTTTGCGGTGCCTGCAGTTCCAGAAACAGATTCAAATGCATTTTCGCCTTTTACTGTAAATCCTCTGTGCTGCAGTTGCAGAATTACACTTTTCAGCATAATAAAACCCTGAATTTGCATTTTCAACACAGCATCACCTAGAAGACTTTGCTGGTAGATGGCTGACTCATAGCTCCAGGCTAGTAATGGGAAACGTGGCAATTAATCAGAGGTTTGATCTTGCCAGCTCGTCTCATCAAATCTAAAAGTAACAGCTCACAACTTTCAGAACCAATCGAAACCAGCCAAAGTTTATTCTTTGAGCCTCGAGCCGAAAAAGCAGAAAAGCTCTAAAAACTTCATTCGCGTTTCGCATTATTTTTATTGGATAAAATCTTGCAATTTAAAAGCTGACTTTTATCCAACAAACTTGGGGGATAAATTCCAACAAGTTTGGATGTCAACATATTAACTACTAAAAATTACACGAGCTCATGATGAAGTGACCTAGAATAGGACGCTCAGATATACACCACAGATGCACGTGCTGAAAATCTGGGATGATTTTGAATCTCAGCGACCGTGACCTGAAGACCAGCGCCAAAAGATCGAGTTTTTGTTGCGTTGCCTGCTGAGAGGGAAGGAGACACTAGTGCAGTACCTACTCAGGCACAGGTACTGTTTTGTAGGCGTTTCCATTAGGTCCTGGTACCAGCTACTTTTTTAGTACCCACTCAGCCGATGTTCCAGGCGATCCGAAAATGTGGCGTCAAAGAAGACACTGATGGCCAGGGAGTGTCGTCACTAGCTGAGTCAGGAGAACGACTCCTTCACCAGAATCAACCGCTGAGTGGGTACTAAAGGAAACGCAGCATTAGTGATCACTGTTTTCCCGCAGTTCGTCTGTCCGTTACACTTTTAGCATCTCAGTATCGCAACATTGACTTCAAAGTTGGAGGATAGATATGTACTGAAGAGTACAACTGCAGACCACAAGAACCATAACCCTGCCTCCTCCTAAACTGGTTTAACGACTGTCAGTCTTTCCATCAGCCCTTCGTCTCTCAGCTGTCTCATCTGTGCATTTCCATGTCAGATATCTTCATCAATATTGAATGAAATAAACATCACGTACAGTCCTACACAGTACCCATTGACTATGATCACCACCAACTGGTCGGGCAGTATGTGTTTTTCCATAGCAACCAGCGTGTGACTGAGGCCAAAGTCAGTCACCTGTTCTCAACCCAGCCGAGCTGCACTAAAGGCCAGAGAAGCACCACAAAGGAGAAAACTGTGGTGACAGACTTCAGGCAGTGATTGTTCAGAATCCTTTGCAAGCTGTTGAGTAACATTTAAGCCCTTGGAGAGATGTAACTGTATATGCAAATGGCTGCAATTCCTCAATTCTGACTAAGCTAATAGCAAAAACAAACAAAAACCACAAACTTTCAGTGTGTGTAATTAATCTTTTATCTTTTATAGTCGATTCTGGAAAATGCAAGTAATCCTCTGTGCTAATCACTTTGCCAAAAACAACTTGGAATGAGGCGTTCCAAGTCAGGATGTGGGATTGAGAAGTGCGGCTTGTAGATATGTAGCTCCCTGAAGGAAAGCATCATGGGTGCGAACCATTCCTCAATCACGGCTGAGGAAAAGGGGATCACAAAGTCGGAACACCTGGAGTCCTCAATCATTAAGAAACAATGGATTCAAAGGTCTGTCGAGACCTTGTAGGAGAACACTGGTGCAGCAGTTAGGAGAGGTGGAATCATTATGTGCTAAAGCAACTCGCAAATTCTGATGCATTTCAGTCACATAGATGGTCCAGAAGCTTCTCATCATTGTCGTGTGAGCTTTATTATCGGCTACAGGAAATGACTGACTGAGGTCGTTTCTGCTGAAGGAGCTTCTACGAGCTACAAAATCCAGAAATTAACTTCCAGCTTAATTATTGTGTTCAGTGAATAACCAAAAAATACTCAAATGGTGACTCAAAGATCAGTTCTCAGACCACATTTATTTAATGTGGTCTAATAGAAAATTCTAACTTTAATGCAGATGTTCTTTAATGCTCAGAGTATAACTTTCTTTTAGGCAGTTTTTGCACTGTAGTAAGGTTTACTCACAATTCACATTTAAATGCATTAACATTTAGAGAAACACTGTTTAGTGCCTGATTTTGTTTTTCAATCTCATACTTGCTGCAGCCCCACCTGTGAGGCTTCAGAACTAAAGGTTCTACCACTCAGAAACAGGAAGTGTGGTTACACTGATGTAACGTAAGCACCGGAAGTCTTACTCCTCCTGCATGAACGCAGCCTTTTACAGCAGGTTCAACCTGCAGAGACGGCTGCGAGGGAGGGCTGCTGCTCTGCACTTTTCAAATGTTTGAATATGACATGTTAGGATTGTGTGGGAGTGTGTGAGCGCAAGTGTTGGCATGAACTTTGTGATAACTTCAGGGGCAAAAATACACTGATGAAGCAGTTTAAATTTACAAAACTATATTTCTGTGCGTAAAAGGAAGGAAATTACTTTTTATAACAGGGGCTACAGTAGTTCAATCTTCACATCATTGAGGTTTCTTCAAACTCAAAGTCTATAAAGTCCTCAGAATCATTAAAAACATGAGTCTGGCTGTGCCCTACTTTCATAGCTCATGCTTAGCATTATCAGTGTGTAGGACTTCAGAAAAAAACAGTAACTTGAGATAAAATGACGATTACGCTCAAAAGGTGGGAAAGAAAAATCAAAGTGATACACCAGCAGATTAGAAAACAAGCAAAACACTTCATAATTGTAAGTAGCTTATAGCTTATCCATTTCTGCCTGATGGTACACAAGCAACAACATTTCAGCTACAGCTGATTGTAGCCGTCAGTCTTTAAAAGGGAAGAAAGGTCAGGAATTGACATTTGGGATAACTGCCGAGTTTCTTCATCCTAGACTGAAGAGTTCAGGGGTCAAATGGAAAGATGAAAGGTATAAGTAGACAAGACAGTGTGAACAAACCGAGCAGTCGGCACATGGCAGAGTTCAAAGAGGGCACAACGTTTCTGAGACTGAAGTTATACTTGGTTAACAGACAGCACTCAGTATTTTAGTCTGATTTTAAAATGTTTGGGCTCCTAAAACACTAACTGGAGCCTCTGGACCACTGCTTTTTAATATTTTGCAGTGGGATGGAGGAAGCATCTCACTGGGAGCGGCGGAAGTTCGGGAGAACATATTTGCAGTTTTTGTCATAGTGACAACCACCACGTTCTCAAAGGGGAAGTTAACAGAGCTTGCATTAGAAATCATTAATCTTTGTTTTTGCATACAGCAGCATTGTATCTACAGTTCAGCTCGACGAGCTTGATGATCCTAAAACTTCACATTCATCACTGCTGGACAAATTGGAGCCGTTCTCGTGCACAGCTGTTTTCGTCTGCCAGCTGATGATGCCCGTCAGGTGTCAACTTTGTGGGATATTTTGAGATTTGTGCTGAAAGTGATCAGTGAAAGTGACCAAGGTACAAAATCTGTGGGCCTTCAGTGAAAGGCGATAAGCCAAAGGATGCTAAAATGCCTCAGTGCAGAGCTGGGAGGTAATCATATGATATACAGTACATTGTAAATCTAGAAAAATATTGATTTGTAGAGTTCAAGCAGCATTACGGTCTTACATCATATCTGACAGAGTACGTAAGTTCACACGACTAAGAGACAGTAAGTTTTACAGTAGGTGACTCTGCCCGTTTCTGATGAGTACTGCAGACTCAGGCGCGCACACGGTCATATATTCCACATCTGCGTTTAGTATTTCAGCTCTATTAATAGTCTGACTCCTCTCTGCCACTGGGACTGACAGTGACACACACAAACACAGCCCTTCGGCAGGCCTCAAATGTCACACCGGCCTTGACCAAGTCGACGATACTGCAGCAGCAGCAGAGGAAGCGATTTAGGGGTGTTTTACTTTTAATGGCTGATCACACAAAACTGATTTTAGATTTGTTTACAAGCCCTAAAGATGTGGGTAGTTTTATTGGTGCAGTCAGGCTGCTTTAGGTGTGAATCTCTGCAGTGTGTGCGGTTTGACGTGTTTCATCGGGGAAGCGTGCACGAGAAGAAGTTTTATTGTTGATTTGGTTTGAAAAGTTGCTGCGACAGCCAGCTGGAGAAGATAAAATTCACGTGTTTGCAGGCAAAGTGGTCTTGTGGTTAGTGCGCCGTGGGTGATGAAATATCTGTCTCTCTCTCTTCCTTTTTGCAGCTTCTTTAGTGTCGAGGGTGGAAAAAAAAAACTCCCTGCCTCCTCCCCTCTGCTGGCCCATCTTTCCTGTGGAAGAAGAGGGGCAGTTGGTGCGTGTGCTGCGGTGGAGGAAGGTGGTTCACAGCAACACGGGAGCTCTCAACAACTCTCATCCGTGTCTCATCCGTTCAAACTAAGAGGCATCAGCCCGAGCGCTCCTTGGAGGTTCTTTGGATACTTGAGTGGAGGTCAGACGGTAAAAGACCGGACATGTCGCCTTTCCTGAGGATCGGATTCTCCCACTTTGAGATCGATCCGGGTCTGGCTTACCATGAGGAGGTGCTGAACCCGTACTGCGCCGTTTACATGAAGGAGGCCGTCGACACAGGTTGGTGACTGTAAATAATCAGTTATTGGTGATCGTTTTGATTAATTAAAGTGAAAATTTAAGCAGAACCAATGATGTTTAAACAGGACTAGAGTAGCAACACCAATATGGCCGAGTCGCTGTCCTAATGTGGTTGTTAATTACGTGTTTTTTTTATTGTTGTGATCACTGCTGATGACCCAAAACTCCATGATTGCCAACACTCTGGAGAACACTTTTTTTACAACTAAAACTAAAATATCCTGACGGCACAGGTTTGATTTAGGGTTACAGGATCATCATCTATGACATCTTGGACCTCAGAGGGTTCAGTGACACGACGACGTGGAGCATTTTGGTGATGGCATCATCCATGGCTTCAGTTTTTCACAGTTACACAAGATCAGAATACGTGACTGCAAAACCGACTCACTTTGGAGTTCAGAAGTTTGGACAAAACAGGCAGTTTGAAGATGAATGAATGTCTTTGTCATTGCACGATCACATACAGCAACAACTAAAATGCTGTCTATCGTAAAAGAACAAAGTGTTACTAATCACGCGTGAACGCACAATCGCACACATGGATCAAATAAAAATGTAACGATTTTATCACATTTGTTGGCACATTCCTTTCTTTTGTAACGTAACCTGTATATATACATAATCTTACTGCATGTTTCAAAAAAATTAAGCGCACATTTGGAACAGAATTTAATTATTTTCAAATCAGATGAACTTTATATTTAATAAAAAAAAATTACAAAGACAGCTGATCAAATTCACCAGTTTGAAGTAAATGGCTTCGCGAAGTCTTTGTGTTTGTCTAGTTAAAGCAGTTGTAAAGTGCTGTAGGATCGACGTAAGATGAAAGCTGTTCAGGAGACTTTGTCTTTCTAGTCTCAGAACTGGGATGCTTTAACGTCTGGACTGCAGGCAGCTTTTACACAGATCAGTGCTGTTGTGCACATTGATGCAGAACGTGGTTTGGTATCATCTTACTGAACTAAAACCTGCAGCCTGTGCTGCCTCAGAAGTATTAATGCTGCCTTCACAAGTGGTAATTTTTTCCACGTCATGAGCACTGATGCACCTCCTTCAGGTCACTGATGCAGGTTTTTGAACACTGATAGCAAGCCAGAATTAAAATCTGATCAGTCGGATGACAGCAGTGGTTTTCCCTGCTGCCTCAAGCCCATCTTAAACTAGCCCAGGGTGCAGGGTGGAATTTCTGGACCTCGTAGTTTATTCTCTTTGCATGTTGGAGTTAAAGAGAGCTCCTGAACCCAAACAGTGATTCCCACGACGCGTTCATGCCGTTTTTACGTGTAACATGTTTCCCGCAGCGTCGCCGGCCTCTTGTAAACAGGGTCGTCTTCAGAACATTACGCTGTTCGCTGGATCTTTACCAGAAGAAAATATTTTCCACGCCACACAGGACACGATGCTCAGGGCGTTCAGCGAAACACCACCTGTGTGTTGGGAATTGAAGATTTTGACTATGACTGTGAAAAACAGTAGATTACAATGTAAAATGCCTCACTGATTATCTGCATTTTCATAGTGAATCATCAATGTTTGCTTTCCCTTTGAAGGACGCTCACTTACAGTTCCAGTAAGTCTTCCTGGATACTTCTGCAGAATCTGAGGTATTGGATGGTTCAGGGAAGTGAAATGTTGCACGTTAAAGGGCTCAGAAACGCGTTAAAATGTCAGTGAGCTCATACGGAAAAGCCCAGCACGCCTTATTTTAAGCTCCCTGTTGGGGTTGTTGATTCACATCCAGTGTCACAATTGTGGGAAACTTCCTGGTCTGATAAAGACTCATAGCAGGAATCTTAGTTCTGCATCTGGCTAAGTTTAACCGCTGGTGAGTGTGAGTGCAGGATGAAGTTAAACACAGTGTGTGACAGAGGAAAGAGGAGGGTCCTTGTGTTTCTTTTCCCCTTCAATGTAACCGCAGCGCTTGTCCTGCAGCGTAGCACAGAGAGACTGTCTGTGTGTGTGTGTGTGTGTGTGTGTGTGTGTGTTTCATTTGCACTTTCATCGAGGAACTACATGTAATTTAGTTTCGTTTCACTTTACCTTTGACAAAAGTCTTTTTCAGGCATAAATCACAAGAAAACAGTGGGCACTGATCTCATGATGTGCTAAATAGCTGAAATAGCCACATCAAGTGAAGACATCCACTGCTAGATTCTGTGTCTGTATCCTTAAGCCGTTCAGTGTTTAGGACAAACACATATTGCTCACTGGCACCGTGCTGAGCGTGTGAAACGGAGAGCTGATGAGAAGCTCTCAGGCTGGGTTAAAAAAGGAAAGATAACTCCCATTAGGCACTTTGGTTCACTGCGACTGATTTCATCTTCAAATGAAAGCGATTGAAGTCGTCTTTAGTCGAGTGTGTTCAGGCTCTCTTTAGGTCTTTCTGTTTCTGACTCTGCCAAGTGCAAGTCGCACAGAAGTGCAGCACTTGAAAGCCCACTGACTTTCTGTTCTTATGGTACTGTTTTCAAAAATAGCATTGGCATTACAGTTCGCATGACTGGCACAGAAGTGAGCTTTTCTATGCCAAACGACTCGTGTCTACGCCTGTAGAACGAAGCTCATTACGACTTCGAATGATTCCAATTTTAGATTTGTGGAATTTACTTTGGAAATGTAAAAAAATTAATAAATTACACCCAGAACAGAGACTCGTTAGCTGAAGTGATGACTTGCAGACAGCTAGCAGCTCCAGTCACCTCCTCCCTCAGTGGTCACATGATAATTATGCACTCTATTAAGCCTTAATACAGGTTTGACAAGTATAGGAATGATTGTATACATGACATAATATCTGATAGACCAGAAACCTTCAGGGGCGCCAGGTTTGGGTCTTAGAATCTGAGGCTGCTGTGAGGTTCCTACTCGATTACAAATAAGCAACTTTATACTGTAAGTGTGTATTTGGTTATGATGGCGGCGCTGTAGAACACATGATGGTCCTCGCTAGAATAAAAAAGGACGATAAAGCAGAGTACAAGTTAGCAGGCCCTAAGATGGTACCTGCCAGGAACAGGTTGCAGCAGCTACTGTACATCCTCTTCAATAGATAAAGTTTGCTTTGTTTATGGTAATCAGGGAGCAACAACAGGGCTCTGTGGAACAGTTATTCATTCAAACACAGAATTCTGGTTAGTTAAATTATCTCATTGCTTTTTGAAAAAATTCTTGTGAAATATGTCAACAGTGAGACAAAACAAATTTATGTAAATGTAACAAAAGGACTAAAATGACAACAAAGTCGCAGCACTACTTCCTCTTTTTCTTTCACGAGCCATCTCGTCACGCATTCATGGAAACTCTTGTTCGACAGCTCATTCAAACTGTGGGCCATTTTTAGTTAACTTCCACTTTTAGATTATTATTCAAATGAAGCAAACCTGATGAGTCAGGGCCTTGAAGCTCAAATGCCGCAGACAGATTTGCTTTATTGGAACGATTTTTTTTCTTCATTATAAATCCAATTCAGGGTTTCTGCGTGTTTTTACCAACAGTACAAGACGAATGTAAGCCTCTACGTTTAAATGCCACCTTGGTGCTTTTTCAAAGAACACAGGAACTGACTGAGAACCGTGACACCAGAACGTCACTTTGCAGTTTGCATAAGGCTGTAAGGAAACTTTCTTTAAAAAAAGACAGTCTGACGTAGTGTGTGTGTGTGTGTGTGTGTGTGGAGACAAACACATTCCCTGCCTTTGTGCTGTAATCAGCACAGACAGCAGCTGGCAGAGGCGAAGGACAGAAAGGCAATGAGCCGATGAGATGGAGAAGGCCGTGGATCACTTCGGGAGTAAAAAGCTTAGAGGGCTTTGTTGTTGAAGCAGCAGGATAGCATGTGGCTGTTATGTAAGTGGATATATGGGATGTTATTGTAGAGAAAAATCAGCAGATGTGAATTATGAAGGCCCCCCCCCGGCCATGTGAAGCAATTGGAAATCTCAGTGAATAATGACAGAAATCTGCTGGCAGAGTCAAAGTTTCATGTCTAACGTGCACGTGAGAGTGTCTTTAAAGGGCAGCTTAAATGTGACTCTACGTTCATCCTGTTTGCCCAGATTGATTGGCGGTGTTGATCGTCACCTTTGGAACAAAACAGTCTCCGTCTTCACGACATTGATTCACAGCTCAAATGTTTTGGGGTAACGACAGTGATTGTTTACACTTCTGTTATTGCAAACAGTGACCAGATGCCCACACACTAAATATGGAGCAAATGATACATTTTTGTGGGATTAAAATAGATTTGACTCCTTTTATCGTCATTGCAGCAAGTGCAATGAAATTTGTTAAATGTGCTTACACGTACAGTATGATATATATATATAATACATTAATATACAATAGAGCAGCTAAGTTATTGTACTTGGGTCTGTTTTGTCATGTGGAACGTGTAGGTGACTGTTGTACTGATCGATCAGTGAAGGTAGCAGTTTGACAGGTAATGTCTGGAAGTTAGCATCACTCTGGTTCTCTTGCCTAAAAGCCAATAGGATTTTTCCATATGCCTCTCCAGCAATTCATTCAAGATACTTTGCCAGTATTTGAAGTATGAATGCAACTGCAAGCAGCAAAACGCTGACAGCAGGTTATAAACAAAAACACCGTCACTACAAAGCTGCAATGTTCACCTACGTGACATTAAAATTCACGAGTGCTTCATGAGGTTGCAGAACAAAACGTTCTGTTGTGTAAAGCGTGCGTGAACCACAGGTTGTATTTCAGTCATCTAACTAAAAGGCCATCCAGAAAACCTTTTGGCCTTTAAAGTACTGTACAATGCAAAAAATTGCTAACCCAGTTCTGGATTTTAGGAGTGCAAGTGAAAACACGTGCAGAGGGATAAAAATGAAGTGGGTCACCGCAGCGGAAAACTCCATAAAAATCGAGTGCTTCCATCTTTCTCACTCTTACATTCTCATAAACGTGCTCACTTACAACTGAAGATGTGGATTTTTGTGAAATCTACAAGTAATTTTTTTCACTTTATAAACAAAGCTCAACATTACAGCTGAGCACGGTTTGTTTTTATCTGCTCAAACAAGAGTAAATCATGCGATTATTAGGGGCTGTTTTCAGCAGCAGATTAACCCACGGCTGATAATCTAGTCTGCATCTCTGGCAGCACATGAAGGATAGAGTCAAAATATACATAAGCGCTTGTGTTAACATGGCAGTAAAGGAAGAGTGCAGCAGTGTGGGTCACTCTTTAATAGCATCTGGACAACAGAGGAGCTTTGTGGTGTAGAAAAAGATCAAAAGGCTTTATTTTGTTGGTGCGCACTTTCACTTTGACTTTTAAAGTGAAAAATCACCAAAATAAACTCGTCTCATTTCCTCTCTGTTGCTAAGAAAGTTTCCCGGCAGAAAAGAATTCGCTTTTATTTCTCGTTTTCTTCACAGAAAAGGGTCAAGTGTACAAGCAGAAGAAGCCCACCATGTATCCGCCGTGGAGCACCACGTTCGATGCGCACGTCCACCGCGGGCGCATCATGCACGTGATGGTGAAAGACCGGACGGCCGAGCTCAAGTCCGAGGCCACGGTGGCTCTGGACTCGCTGGCAATGCGGTGCAAGAAGGAGAACGGCAAGCTGGAGATTTGGGTTAGTGAAGCCGGATGCACTGATGCTGCATTTGTTTCCACCAGCTGACCAGATGTTTAGTTGCTCTGGCAAAGAAATTAATACAATAAATAAATCCAGATGTACAAGCACAAAAAAGTGCTAATCCTCCTTTAAATTATCAAAATTTTTTTGGTAATGAGCATCATCACCTGATCTGCACACAAACCCTAACAGCTTTTAAATCACATCAAAAGAAGCAGTTTAATTAATTACTTTCATGATGGCTCTAATACACGTCCTAGTAGGCAATGTCAGTGAGCAAGCGCACACACACACACACACACACACACACCAAGCAACATCTGTGCTTCTCCTGCTATGGCTGCTTGTCACATAATTACTGCTGTCATAACTTCTGCCTGTATGAGACAAACCTTTAACATTCAGCAAAATTCTGCTTTTTTTTTTTCTTTTTTTTTTTAAAGGAAAAAAGTTTTGAAGTAATTTTAATTGGTGTTCCTCTCATTTCTTGTTCGTACACCGCGAACAAATAAAGACCACAAAGACAAGTGTAAAATATATTTCCCATGTAGGAAGACCGATGACTCACATGGTCAGGTTCACTTACATCTTAAAGGGCTAATAAACATGTTTGCATGCTCCTCCTATAAACTATATTTAGGCTATATGACTTAATGATATCAGGGTATTTTTTCTGAAGCCAGAAGTGTCCATATTTGACCCGGGTGGGGATGCTAACAAGGTTAGCAAATTGTATCCATAACCTTTATGGATGTAAAGCGCAGACAAACTAAAGTAGCTTTCGTGCACAACACCAAAATGGTTCAAAGGGTGCAACTTTTACCTTAAAGGCTGCTTTGAAGTAACCCTAAAAACAAAATGCTAGACTTTCTCACCAAACAAGGGCTTGCTGGATGGGCTGCACCACACAGCAAACCATATTTGTGTGAGGGTTTCTTGTTTAATTGCCCTCAAAAGGCATCAAAGGCACATGTGTGACAGAGAGGTGAGGTTCAGGGACTTGAACTAGCTGAGGTGTGGCCTCGGAGGCAGATAAGCAACTGGTGCAGCAGCCGTTGCCCCGCACCGGTCATTCAGAGCCGCCCAAAGGTTAAGCTTTAACATTCAAATGGCTGAGGTGCAAAACGAAGTCACCTCCTGTGTGGTTTTTAATATGGGAGGAAATATTTTTATACCAGGCTGCAAAATGATTTTTTTATGTCGCTTAGCTAGGTATTTTAACATGGAAGTCTATGAGGACTGACTCACTTTTGGAGTGAGCCTCAAGTGGCCACTGGAGGAACTGCATTGGGGTTTGTTTACATGACGGTGTCTATTTTTTCACCCCTGGAGATTTCTGCTTGGTTTTGCGTCGAGCCTGCATCCAAAAAGTCTCTCGTGAGTGGTTACATGTGCCAACCAAAGGAAGCGTGAAAAGCAAACATTACAGCTCAGCCGAGGCAGGACTTCATTAAGGTCTTCATCTTGTTACACGAGCACGATTTCTTTTGTCAGGACAAGATGCACGCTTACGTCTGCACAGCGATACATTTGGCAGGTGTAGTTAAGTAGAAAGAAAATAGTTTCTACAAGAAACTGTCCAAAACAAGGTTTGTGGATTTAAACTTTCTTCTTGGAAATGGGTCATGATTTTGGGCAAAACTGCTCCTTTAATTGGATGCAGGTCATTGGGGGAAATTTGCTCGTGCCAATTACCCTGTGATTTGTCAGTTTACTTGTAACATTAAAAGGGAAAACAAGATCACTTCCTGGATAGTCTTGGCTGTGAGTAACTAGAAGCTTCACAGCATGGTCTCAAACTAGGCATCAAACACATGTAAATACATGACTAAAATCAAATACACTCCTCCAGCCTGTTCGTTATGCATGCTTGCGTGTGCCCGACTGTCTGCATGTGTCACTGCCTTCAAAGAGCATGACATGCATGCATCATCCTGCTGAATCCACATCCTTCCCTTTTCATTCTCCGTAATTTTCTCATGAATTTCTCTCCTAAAATATCTTCTTTATTTGTCCTGTTTGTTTCTGTCTCCCTTTCTTCTTCTTTTGTTTCTTTTTGTCTTAGTTGGAGCTGAAGCCGCAGGGACGCATGCTCATGGAGGCTAGATATTATCTGGAGAAGAGTGGTGAGTCAATCAGACCTTCAAAGCTCAGATCAGTAGTTATTTACTGATTTCAAAATCAAATGAGAGCAAAACCAGATAAAACTACAGTTAGAGCTTGAAATAGTTCACTCCTCAAACTTCAGCAACTGGGGGCCAGATGCTCTGTAGATTCATGGCTAAAATCATGCACACATGAAGGCAGAACATGCGAGTTTGCTGGTCAGAGATGTAGATTTCAGCCACTCGTTCATTTGTGATAAACGTAATTATCCCACAAACACAAACATGCAGTGCTGTGATGTCAGGCAGCAGCTGAACAGCAGCTTCTAGATCCATGAAATCATCCTGAAAAACAGATTTGTATGCGACGTGGTTTGACTGTGTAGAACGATTTCAACACAAGAAGAAATCATGCTGGGGCACATTTTAGCTGCTGAAGTCCAGAGGGTTTTGAAATCTGACTAAATTAATGTATAATTGATGTGAACCAGCTCCTTCTCATCCCCGGGGCATCAATTAGTGCCCTTTTGTCAAAACCGCTAGTGTGGCTTATTTGCACACAAACCGTCCTGTAGCATCGGCGCCCTGACACACTGGATTATGTCATCTGTGGTGAGTATGGAAACTTCCTGCATGTTTCAGCAAGCGGGGTGACTGCTGCGAAGAGGTCCACTTTAATGCCAACCGTGACATTGTCCTCACTAAACTTAACAGGCGACTGGAAGTGAAAACGTTTAGTCGGTTTATTAAGTCAGTTACTGCTGCCTGGTGTTGTTGTCCATGGCGACACTTCCTCAGTAAAATGAAAGTAATGGCATCCCTCTTAAATCGTCATCCCTGTGACGTGTTCATAGTGCAGATGCAAAGAACGAAAAAAAAAAAGTCTAGTTGGCTACCTCACAGGCAGGTAGCTTTAATTTAGAAAGATGTGAGAGGAGAAAAGAGAGGAAGAGGAGTTTATTTTCACAGGTAAGGATTGCTCGGTAAAGTGAGGCAAAATGTGCCATTTCCAGAAGGTCTCAAGAACATGAAGGAGGTTCCAGGAGACAGGCAGTTACTCTAGGAGAGCCGGACAGGGTCATAGAAGGTCCTTAACACATCAGCAGGACCAGTATCTGCTCCTTTGTGCAAAGAGGAGAGTGAGGAGTATTGCCAGATCCTTGAAAAATGACCTCCAGCAGCCACAGGTGTGAATGCCTCTGACCAAGCAATCAGAAACAGAGGGAGGCCTGAGGGCCCGATGTCCTCTAGTGGGCCCTGTGCTCACTGACCGGCTGGTATTTGCCACAGAATACCAGAACTGGCAGGCCCACCATTGTGCGCCCTGTGCTTCTCACAGATGAGAGCAGGTTCACCCTGAGAAAATGTGAGACATGAAAAGGTCTGGAGGAACCGTGGAGAATGTTATGCTGCCTGTAACATTGTTCAGCATGACTGGTTTGGTGGCAGGATGAAGGAATTAAAACCACCGGCTGGCCCCGATGCTCGCTTCTCCTAAACCCATGAGAACACCTCTGGACCACCTGACCCTGTTGGGTTGTACCTCAGACTGTGCAGGAGCTCAGCGATGCCCTGGTCCAGATCTGGGAGGAGAACCCCAGGACACCATCTCATCTCATCAGGAACATGCCCTGAAGTTATCAGGCATGCATGCACTTAACACTGATCTATGAATCATTCAAGCATATTAAAAAACAAACACCTGGCTCGAGAGATGACCCAGTGTTGTGTCCACTCTTAACAGACAAACAGGGCTCTTACTAGCAGCCTGTTGTGTCCTTAAGAAATAGAAAATAACATCCAGCAAAGACCTGAGAGAGGACCTGAAAGATGCATCAGGCCCTTCAGTTTTACTCTTCACGGAAGGGCGGCTGTCAAGAAGCCATTCTTATGGAAGGGAAACAGGGAGGAAAGGCTGAGGTGTCCCAAATTATGCAGAAATATCAATGACCTTATTCATAAAAATTTCCAGGGGAGGATCCCCAGACCCTCTACTTAATTTGCTCCTCCCAGTGATCAATTTCACTTCTAGTATTATTAGCAGAAGAAAAACTAGTTAAGGAAAATATATAAAAGTTCAGATAAAATTTCGTTTGCACTAAATCATTTGCAGTGAAAGTTGTGAAAAATAAATTACATATTAACGCAGGCAGGTATGTTTGTACACACCTATAAAAATTTGTTTTCTGCCTTGTTGTTTTAACTTCACTGTTCATCCTTCCATTAAAAATACCAGTTTCTGTGCATACAAACCGATAACTGCTGCCAGAATGTGTGCTCTGCAGGATTACAAATAATCAAAGAGTGTATAAATATAGGAAAGTGATCATGATTACCTTTGTCCTTCAAAGACTGTAACAGCTGCAGCCTTAAGTGTCTCACCCTAATTACATTTTCTCAAGCTAAAAATAAGAGTTTAGAGCATCTGCCCCCTGCTGGTTCTGAGCAGTGCAAGTGGTTGTGTGAGCGCTTTGTGTTTTTCACCGGTGCTTCCCTGACATTAACACCATGCCGAGGCCTGAGAAGTAGAAGGAAGAAGCCGTCTCGCATGTCTGTAAATATAGACGTGCAAAGAGGAAATCAGTGCAGGGAACGACAGGTGGCAGAGTGATGGCTACGCTTCCTCCGACAAGCAAACTTGCTGCTGTTTCACTGTGCTCCAACTGCAGGACATTTAATTTATTGCACATTTTAAATGAGTCACACGGTCTTTAAAATTTTTTGAATGAACAAAGTAACAATGAAGGATTATTTTCTCACCCAATTGCTCTCTTAGAAAGAGCATAAACTGCATAAATAACATGCAGAGGGGAGGGGTGAACACCAGTCTGCAAAAAGATATTTGCTATCATTTCCCAGCAAACATGGGTAACTCCCAGGTCAAACTAGTCACAGTTTGATGGTAGAAACTGCACAAAAACAGCAGAGGTCCAGTTGGACCATCAGTTTTAAAGCAAAAAATATCAGATTGTTGCAGAGAATTTAAACCACCATTTAATTCGGTCACTAATTGGCTGTGAACAGTCGCCCACACAGTGTCGTCTCCACGTACACAGACTTATTACCAGGATCTTTTGGGAATCAGCAGACAATTTTCAGCATTTTGAATGTGACTCAATAACAAATGTCACTTGAAACGTTCAGTTGCCCCGAGGTCAGAGGTCAAGTTTTTCTGAAAATTTAGGCCTCAGTCACACAGACTGGAGAACGGTTGGAAGCAGGTTGCTGCTGTCGCCTGTAGTTTGCATGGAAGATGACTGCCAGCATTCACTGAGCAGCAGTGAAACTTGTGTGATGCAAACCAGAAACCGGACATTGGCCTGCAGAGTAGAACTTGTGCCTTACTGTTGCAACCAACACTTGGAGGCAAAGTTAATTTTCCAGTTTTCACGCCATTATTTAGCAAGTGGTACGCAAGTCCACGCACACGAGTCAGCAACATCTACGCAAATTATAAGTGACCACAGAAATCCGATAGCGGTTGTGAAGGGATACGTTTGAACCCAAGCAGTGACCTTTTCCTGACCCTAACTAAGAAGCTCAGTGTCTAAACCTAATGAGGGAAGTGAATGTAAAAGGCCTCGTTTATTTCACAACCAGCAGCCAGTGTTAACAGTGCATATAAAGCCCACAGTCACCAGCCACTAAAACACATTCACACAAATGTGTCAGCCAATCACGTAGCAGCAGTTCATTTCATTTAGGCATGTACTGCAGAAATGGGTGAGCATCAAGACGATGCCCCTAGTGGCTGCCAGTCACCATGCAGTCACTGATGGTTGCCAGGGTCTGTGTGGCTGAGGCCTTATTGCAAAAACATCCACAGTCAGTGTTAAAAATGCAGCGGTTTACACATTCACTCGACAAGCAAAAGGTTGCTGGTTCAGTTCCAGCTGGACACAAATCTGCTGCTTCCTGTTCCACGAGGAAGGACAGTCAGTGTAAAAATCTGCAGAATCAAGCAGCCATCCACCGTGGTGGTTTAATGAAAGAAATACAGGCCCAGACACTAAAATGGTAACACAACAGAACAATTATTTCAAACACACTCTGCTGTTAGCAAGAAACACTTCAGAGGTGAGGAAATGAAACCTGTGTGTGAAATCCTGTGTTCTTAGCAGCGTTTCGCTTTTTCCAAACTGAGCTCGAGAGCATCTTTTCTTCCTTTTAAACCGAAGCTGTAAAACGTGTTTCAGACGCTGCGGGTCAGACCGACGGAGACCCGGAGTCCGAGCGGGAGAGGGAGGGCCTCTTCACTCTCCATCAGCGACGCGGCGCCATCAAGCAGGCCAAAGTTCACGTGGTCAAGTGTCACGAGTTCAGCGCCACGTTCTTCCCTCAGCCGACCTTCTGCTCCGTCTGTAAAGAGTTTGTCTGGTACGCAAACACCTGAGAGATCATCAATCTCCAAATTAGTCAAAGAAAAAGAAAGTCACATTACTCATTTGATCTCTCTCCTCTCCTTCCACTGCAGGGGTCTTAACAAGCAGGGGTACCAGTGCAGACGTGAGTGCCAGGTCAAAGGTCAAAAAACTATCACCTAACCGTTGTAATCTCCCTCACGTGGTTATTCTGTCTTTTAGAGTGCAATGCAGCAATCCACAAAAAATGCATCGACAAAGTTATCGCCAAATGCACCGGATCAGCCATCAACAGCAAGGAGACGATGGTGAGTGTGTGTTCCACATGATTTGCTCCATGACGGTGCACGTTGTCTTCCAGCCACATAAATTTCACAGTTGGTGACACAGATCATGTAAGAATTTTGTAAGATTGTGGTCATGATGCTTACTAATCAGTCACTCTTTGCAGAAGCATCATCTGGTCTCGTGTCATTTTCTAGGCCTCGTTCCACTTCCTCCTCAGCTCCGTGCCTGCACACGTTTATGTGTGATAATGTCTGTGATGTGTTTTTAGATCCACAAGGAGCGCTTCAAGATCGACATGCCTCACAGGTTTAAAGTCTACAACTACAAAAGTCCCACCTTCTGCGAGCACTGCGGGACTCTGCTGTGGGGGCTCGCCAAGCAGGGGCTCAAATGTGAGGGTGAGAGGCGGGAGTTTTTTTTTTTTTTTAACAAGACAAAAACATGCAAACAGTGTTAAAAAAATGTTTTCATAATACAACAATAAAAAGTTAGCCCGGACACAAACCTTCAGGAATGAACCTACTAAGTAAATATGCAGTTAGGAAGAGACGAGGTAATGTCACAGACATCTTCATCCTGAAAGCATGAATGGACCCCTCACTTCATGCTGTTTACATTCAGGACTTGGCAGGTGATTGGCTCAAGGAGTCACATGATAACTGACTTCTTGGTTTCATGTACATTTTTCTAGATAATATAAAAAAGCGAGTGAAGCGGTGAAATTCTTGATCTTTTGAAGCTTGACACTGAAATTCATCCGTTTTCTAGAAGCTTCGTATCTGTGATCAAAAAAACGAAACCAAAAAGTGCAGAGCAGCAGGGAAGCGCGTTTACTAAAAGATAAAATGTTCTAGAGAAGATTATACAGAAATTTATGGGTTTTAAACTTTAATAAAACATTTACTTTGCAAGTGTTTACTTATTCTGGACTTGCGGCCAGTGCCAACGTTGATTTTTAGAGCGAAAACAGCTGGTGTTAGTTCTTGTTCATCAATTAGCAGCAGTGTTTTTCACAGTTTACCGTGAAGGGGTAGCTTGGCTCTGCATAGAGATGATGCTAACTTAGTGCATGTGTTTCAGGCTGCGCTGGCTGTGTAAGCCATGGGGCCTCTTTCCTTTTTCTGCAAAATGCAACTCGTCAAAATTTGGCACAACATGGTTTTTTACGGTCCACAGCATTACTTGATATACTTCCAGGGGTTGAGACAACAGCAGGCATTCGAACCTTTCCCATCAGGAATATGTGTTGCATGTGTTGGATTGTTGAGCAGAAAGAGTGCAGCTGCCACAGCAGGTGCAAAGGATAGAGTTTGCAATGTGAAATTAATCACATTTCCAGTACAAGCCAGCTCACTGAGGCAGTCAGGCTGACCGAGGGGTTTGGAATCGGTCTAACGTTTATTCTGTGTGTGAGAGATTTTGCAGATAAACTGCAGCTTTATGTAAGGAACACGTGCAGCAATAAACACACAAAAACAGTGTCCAGCAAAATTTGCTACCAAAAAAAACTCCAGTATATTAAATTCCCATATTCTGAAGTAGAAACGCACATTATTTTTATTAATCCGCTCACGTTAATGCATAACTTAGCAAAGTAGTTGAATAGTGTTTAATACTGTTAAATTGCACTTGTTTTAAGGTTCTTAAAGTGTGTTAATCCTGTTTTATCTTGTGCAGAATGCAGCATGAATGTGCACCATAAATGCCAGAAGAAAGTAGCCAACCTCTGCGGGGTCAACCAGAAACTGATGGCTGAAGCTCTGGCCGTCATCGAGAGCAAACAGCAGGTCAGAAACAGGAAGCTGTGTAGATGTTCAGAAACGCCTTCACCAGTGGCTTTCTCCATCAACTCCGTGTATAATGTTGTACCTCTGCAACTGCACTTTAACTCTTAGCATTGAAAGGCACGATGGTTATGATTTAAGCCTTTCAGTTTGCCTGTGTCAGACATTTCTTCCCGCTGTCATTTATAGGTTTTTAGTGACTTGGAAATTCTTTAAAGAGACAGTTCTCCTCATTTTATCCTTGGAGTACTACTAGAGTAGCTTTGCATGAATCCCAGAGCAAACTCATTTTTATGTACTCATTACTGACACCTGGTGCAAACCCTCAGTTCATCCGCCATCTGAAACAAGCCATTTTAGCGTCTCCCCCCCTTTAACTTTCTGATTGGCTCTCACAAACAGAAGACTTGAAAAGCCCCTTTAAGACTAGCGGTTGAAAACTATTTTAGCTTGGAAAACTGTTTTGAAGCTGGTCCTACCTTTCACCTTAAGGCAAGAAGCACCAGAGACTCTGACATCATTGGCCGGGAAGGTCCAGTTAGTGTCGCCCAGCCGGGAGTAGTGCGAGCTCCATCGGGGCAGGTTATGGCTTCACCAGCCTCAGCTATACCTGCAAGCAAAGGTATGCACCCTCTGAAATCTTCCTTTCCACCAGACATGGATGCAGCGTCATACACGTGATCTTGTTTGTGTTTCCTAACCTGCTCCTTGTTGCAGATTATCAGGGCGTTTCGTGGGAGGGACCAGGAGAAGTCAGCAGGTCGGTCAGCGAGGTGTTGCCAGAAGAGCCTCTGTACGCCATTCCAAGGAAAGATCACCAACCCAAATTCGCCATCGACGACTTCGCTCTGCACAAGATGCTCGGGAAAGGCAGCTTTGGCAAGGTACGAGAGATGATCTGAGTGAAGGAAAGCACAGAGCAGAGTGTACATCAGGGTGAATATTGGTGCCTTTGTTATGTGATATTATATTAAAAATTGGATGTAACAGAAGTGCTTTTCTGATGAGAAAAGGAAATGCAAATTAGCGCCATCTTAATATAGTTTCTATAAGAGCTCAGTTAGGGAAACGGATTTTCCGTCAGTGTGACGAAGCATCATGTTTTAGTCATTCTTGCCAACAGTCAAACAGCACAGAGGCTTCACACAGCACAGTGTGACACTTGTGGTCAAATGTGTTTGTGCAGCCAGTTTCCACTGAAAACCACCAACTTCTCCTTACTTCAGAGTCTCACTAGCATTACTGAGCTAACAATGGTAAATGAGTGGGCAACAGGCTACAAATGCATCTGTATATGCTGTGCAAATGCCATTTTTTAAAAGGTTTTTTTTTTTTTCCCCCCAGGTGTTTCTAGCAGAGCTGAAAAGGAGCGGGGAGTTTTTTGCCGTGAAGGCTCTGAAGAAAGACGTGGTGCTGATGGATGATGATGTTGAGTGCACCATGGTGGAGAGGCGGGTTTTGTCTCTAGCCTGGGAAAATCCTTTTCTCACGCATCTTTACTGCACCTTCCAGACTAAGGTGAAGACCACGCACACTTCGTTCCTTCACTGCACGTGGACATTCAGAGCACCAGCCCTGACCCATCTGCATTTTTACATTTAGGAAAATCTGTTCTTTGTAATGGAGTATCTGAATGGAGGGGACCTTATGTTCCACATCCAAACCTGCCACAAGTTTGACTTGCACAGAGCCACGTAAGTATATGTAATCATACACAGCTGTCTTGTACAGTCTGAGCTGGATCTTAGACTCTATAGTGGATGGATGTAGCCTTCAGGTTTGAGCCTTTGACCCGTGTGCTTTTTCATGGCCGAATCAAGCTGCACAGAGTATGTAAGGAGGGCAGGAAGTCCGGTCAATTTTCAAAATAAAATACCCAGTGTAGTATTATTTATTTACTGTCTGCTTGGTTCATAATAACTGGGTTAATTTGAGTCCATTATAAACTTCTGCTTAGCCCAGTTTGTCCTAAATCTGATCACTCCAGTGTATTTTAGCCACACATCTCATAACAGTGTTTCTCCTTGCAGCTTCTATGCAGCTGAGATCATCTGTGGGCTCCAGTACCTACACTCTAAAGGAATTATTTACAGGTAGGTGTCAGCTAAGAGCCAGAAACAAACTTACAGCCCAAGATGAATGTTTTTTCCCCTTTGACCTCTGCAGAGATCTGAAGCTGGATAACGTCCTGTTGGACTCAGACGGTCATATAAAGATAGCAGACTTCGGCATGTGTAAGGAGAACATGAAGGACGACGTACGGACCTCCACCTTCTGCGGGACCCCAGACTACATCGCCCCAGAGGTGACCACATCCAAATCTTTTGCATAGCATAGTAAAGTACATGTTGCAATATATCGATAACCTTCTGATCAAAGAGGTTCAATCACCCACAGTTTTCACCAAGTAGCACATAAAGATCTAAATTCAGAAGGATTTTAAGGAGGCCGTACAATACTGACTTCTGGGGCTGTGTATTTATACTTTGACTGTTGGAGTAGCTTTGCATAATTCACATAATTCTTGTTTACCCTATGTGCAGCTCCTGAGTGAAATAAGCCACTTTGCTGTCCTTTTTAAAACAACAAGTTATCTAAAATATTAATGAGTAGAAAACAGCTGTAAGACGCTGAGCATTTAACACAATCTAAAGATGAAGCTTTTGGCTCATAAAGGATCTTACTTGTACACCTTATTATTGGAAACTGTCCATTTAAATGAATATACATTACGGTAGGAGTATATGCATGACAGAAAATAAAAATGCACTTGTTAATTTAACAGATCCTGCTGGGTCAGAAGTATAACAGCTCTGTGGACTGGTGGTCGTTCGGCGTGCTGCTGTACGAGATGCTGATCGGTCAGTCTCCGTTCCACGGGCGCGACGAAGAGGAGCTGTTTCAGTCCATACGAACCGACAACCCCATTTATCCTAACTGGCTCAGCAAACCTGCCAAGGACATACTCGTCAAGGTCAGGCACTGCGCTTGTAGAAGTGTTTCGATGGTGTTAGCTGATAAGCTCTGGAAACTTAAACAGGAAGTAAAGAAAACTAATTTTGGCCTTTAACTTGATGAAACTTTTGTCTCCCGTTTGCCCGTTGCATGCATGAGTAAACCTACTGGCCCGTGTAGCTGAACCTCTGTGTGTTTGTGCTTCAGCTGTTTGTTAGGGAACCCGAGGAGCGTCTGGGAATCAAAGGGAACATCAGACAGCACAGTTTCTTCAACAGCACAGACTGGAACGCCTTAGAGCAACGACAGGTGCCACCGCCCTTCAGACCAACCATAGTAAGCACTACAGGGAAACACTTTACAAAGTATCTTGTCCTCCGACAGTGGACTCACATCTGTGCTCGTCCTGTTAGACTTCAGTGCAGCCTTTGATACTGTTGACCATGATATAGCATGCTATACTGTAGGTATTAAAGGTACTGTGCTGCAGTGGTTTGAATCATATCACACACTAAGGTATATTATGGAGCTTCACGGGGTTCTGTGCTAGAACCAATTCTATTTACACTGTACATGCTTCCCTTAGGTAGTATTAGAAATCATTGCATACATTTTCATTGTTATGCAGATGATACCCAGCTTTATCTTTATTTCCTGCTTTTAAATTCAGATAAAACTGAAGTTCAGAACCATGGTGTCTAACCAGATACTTACTCTGGGTGACATTAACATTGACCTCCAGTAACACTGAGAAATATTGGAGTCACCTTTAAGCAGGATACATCCTTCAGTGCATATGTTAAACAAATATGTAGGACTGCTTTTTTGCTCAGTGGTATTTGCATTACTGCGTGTAATGAAATATTTGCTCTTCGTCCTCACAGACCTCGCCCAGCGACTGCAGTAACTTCGACAAAGAGTTCATCAACGAGAAGCCCAGGCTGTCGTGTGCCGACCGCACGCTCATCAACAGCGTCGACCAGACGATGTTCAGGAACTTCTCCTTCGTAAACCCCGGCATGGTTCGCATCGCGGCACGCTGACCGCCCAATCAAAGGGCAACGAACTGCTAACGAGCTGCTCAGTCGCAACCAGCGGGTACTGCAACTGGAACGTACTTTGGAATGTGAATGTGGCAAAACTCAGCTTTGTTCAGAAACATGATGGTAACCACTAAGTGGGTATTTCTGGGTGGAAGCAGATACAACACAACTGTGACCAGATCTGTAACTTTTACACAAATACCTTGAAAATGTACCTCCAGCGAGTTGTGATGCTTCAGAGTTTAGTCAACTAAAGACAGACATTTTCTTTTAGTTAATTCTGACAGCATGTAACTGATGTGGTTTTATTTTGTCCAAATATTCAAAAAGGAAAAAATCAAAGAGGGGAAGCGATCAGCCGACATGTCTCGAGGCCTGTGCTGAGACACTGGCTTTGGGGCTGTTTGAGGTAACTTCAGGTTTAAATCTGGGTTTTTAGAGTTCACATTTACTGGTGTCCTAACCTGACCTCACCTGCTCCAGATGCCACAAACCTTGGTGTGCTGATGGCAAAATGGTCTGTAATTTTTAAAGAACCAAATTTATATGTAGTTCTCCTACAGTGCACTTAACCTTGTAAGTAAACTTACCATTTTGATTATATTTTTTATACCCATAGTCATAAGACAGTAATAGTGATACCTCTACTAATTCTTCAGTCGCACAGGCATTGAGACTAGTTGGCAGTCTCCTAGCAACTACTGGTTGCTGAGGAAAAATTTGTTTCCCCCACTGGTTGGTTGTAAAGAGGGTAAACTCTTAAAAGTGTGACGCAGACTGAAAACGGAGACCATCCATCTTCAAAGTAAATTTTAACTTTTGCTTTGAGGCCGGACGGTAAATGTTTCACCTTAAATGTGTAGCGTTTTGAAGGTGAACAGTTTCAGTCACACTTTTCAGCTTCACTTGCAAACTGACTACAGCAACCGGCCATCACAAGGAGGTTTCCGGTGCAGCGCCACATACCCTCTTTGTGACCTCTTTCATGAAGCAACTCAGTGAAGCCTTTGGCTGGTAAACTGGGTTTACACATCACTTGAAGGTTAAAGTCCAGACATATTTATGAGCCGTTTAGATGTTTTTTTTTTTTTTTTTTTTTTTTTTAAAAATTTCCTTTAATTAATTTTTTTTCTTTTTATCTACA
>VOQJ01033155.1:0-18291 GCA_015052665.1 Apistogramma diplotaenia | reverse complement strand
TTCCCTATCTTTTTTTTTGGCCTTTTTGATTTTTTTTTTTTTTTTTTTTTTAATGTGAAAAATGTCCTATAATGAACCTGATGTCCTCATAGCTACACTGGGAAACCCTGGATGGATGTATTCAGTTTATAACCACCTTTGATTGTCATTGTTGGTGTAAATGAGGGCAGGTGAGCTGGAGGTATTTGCTAGTGCAGGCCCCGGGCTCATCGGGCTGTGTTTATAAATAGAAAATGTACTTGTAGTGATTTTTGTAGATTATATGAAGTTAATTTCAAGTAAATCAAACTGAGAAAGTTGATGAAACCAGATGAAAACTATTTTTGTCCCATTTCACAGCATAAAGTTTTTTTTTAATTATTTCATTGCCTTTTTGTATGTAAATAAATGATCTAATTAATTGGATGTACTGTACTGTCACTTGGTTGTAGATCTGTTAATGTATTGAAGTTTAATAACGGGGTTATTGTTTACATGTGTTTTCCTATTGTTGTGTCTCAGGAGTTTGTGTTAATGATCAGGTTCTCCCTGCAAACTGTAGCTCTGATGTTCCCGTCATTGTGAATTCTGTAAAATAAAGTGTGTATGTTGTGGGTTTTTTAAATAATGTCATTTGTTTCAGTGAGGGACAACTTTTAAAAATTCCTCAGTGCTGCAGTATTACAGCAGAAACACAAAGAGCAGAGCTGGAGGTATTACCAAGGACCACATCAGTTTAATACTGAACTTTATATTTTCCACAGACTGAATTATTTTAATACAAAGTGGCAAACACTGCGAGGCAATCAGGGAGATATTTCAATTTAAACTTTATCCGTAAATGTCAATTTCATTACCATTTTTTAACAATCTGAAATTTAAGATTTGCTAAAATTTCAGCTTTTAATTTAAAATATATCACAAATTTTGACATTCTAAAAAAATACATAGGTTTGTTCTCCAGCATTACAACTTTATTCTCAAAATGTCAACAGTTTCTAATTTTGAGCCTTGCTCTTCAGATCACAACCTCAAAGAATAACTTATTTTATTCCAAAAGTTTCAACTTGATTCTCAAAATCTGACTTTATCCTGAAAGTGTCCATTTCATTCAAAACATTTACATCATTTCTGAGTTTCTAAACTTTGTTCACAACATTTGAACTATTTACAATTTTTTTAATTTGTCACATTTGCAACGTTTCAACTTATTTCCAAATTTGAAACATTTTTCACCAAACTTTTACTTTATTCTCAAATTTTCAACTTTATTTGAATGCATTCTGATATTTTGGCTTTATGCTCCAAAGTGTTTAAACTCTATATTCTCAAAACAAAATTAAAAAATAAATTTTATAATTTTCCTTTTCTCTTTAGTTTTTAATACTCCTTAAAATTTACCGGTGTGCTACATGCTGAACAATTACAGATCTTCAGGTGCAAACGTGGTTTTGATACACTGGTTGAAATTCTTAATAAGCATATGTCACAACAGTTACTGTTTATTAACTTTGCATAAAGGCTGTTGAAATGAGTCAGTTTTCCTCTGCAGCACTGACTGCTCAGCTGGGATGACCTGTTCAGCAGGCAGTAGTTGGATTGGGGTCAGATTGCCCTCTGCTGGAAAAATGATGGCATTAGGGATGCTCATATTAATGAATTTCTCAGTGGAATAAATCGAGGAGAAAAAAATATTAGAAAGCATTCAGAGAAAAGTAGGGGAGGCTGAACATCGTCAGGTGAAATACTGGGTGTGTAACGGCCCGTCGAAAGGGTTCACAGCAGCATTCAGTGAGTTATCAGTCAGTTATCAGAAAGAACACAATCCTGTAACTATAAAGCAAAAAGGACTTTTTTGATATAAGTCTTGATGCGTCTCATCTTTTGTCAGATTTTTGAGCTTTTGGAAACAATTTTCAAAGTCCATAAAGCTGCGTATCCTGCATTGGGTTATGGTTGGGGGTGAGATTTATGAATACCCTCTGCACCAGCAGCCTTATTTGCTTACACGCGAACATCCACATACCTGTTATGAAGGAGATTTTTGCTCTGGTTGAGTGCTCATGTCAGTCAGCCTACTTTCTGTGCCTAAAGTTGTAGAGCAGAACACCACAAAGCCTGGTCTCACTTTTCAGTTCGCTCGTCTACAACTTACTGTCACGGAGGTGGTTATTTTTGAGGGTTGCAGCCTAATATAGATCAGAGGTGTCAAACTCCTTTTAGCTTATGGGCCACATACTGGGTCAGAGAATTAAAAACATGGCACAAAAATCTATATTCCAGCCTAAGAGAATAAATGTAATTAGAACTATCGTTTTAAAACAATATTTTTGTTTTGTATTTTGCTTCTTTATGATTAAAACAGCTTGTGAAGATCTGGAAATTCTTGCCATAAATTGACACTCCTGTGCCGCTGCTACCAGCCACTTCCAGGGGGCCAGAGAATTCATCTGGCCTCAGGCCACATATTTGACACCCCGTGTGTTAACAGGTTGTTTCGGTGGCCAAGATGCAACATGAGACTGCTGAGAGTGCAGCAGGCAGCAGGTAAATGACAGTCTTGTCACTAACATGCTTCTCACTAACAAATGTTTCGTTCTAAAACTATTTTTATCTTGACTTTAAATAAAAGGAGCTTCCACCTGAAACCTGCAGGTATTTGGAGCCGTGTGGAAATGTTAACTAAAAACAGCGTTTTTTGGCAATGTGCATATTTACTTTAAACTGCAGCCTCTTTAAACCTCATCAGCAAGTGAAAGGCACAGGGAAAAAAAGGTGAAGTGCAAACCAGGCCTGACAGATCTCTCACAGTCACCACCCCACCAAACACAGAGGAGCTCCACATCTGCAGGCAGTGTAACGACACAGTTTTATCATTTTTAATAAGGTAGCCTGGGACAGAGTGACAAGAATCTCTGTTGAAATAATTTCTATAAATTTGGAAAATTGACAACTCTCAGCAGCCAAATATTAATATGGATTCTGTGGAAAACTAAGCGCACACTATGACTCAGTACTGTGTAGAACTGCCTTTAACAGGAAACCTGGCAGTTGGTATGAGGGCTTTGTGCTAACATGCTGCGCTTTACGTTTTTCCAATGCAGCTTTGCAAAACTAAGCTGTGCTGTCACAGTATTTTAAAGGTTTTTCTGAGCATCGTGCAGTCTGACCTTGGGGTGACTTCACTGGACCGTCCACGTCTGAGACGACCGTGGTCTTGTAGAAACACACTCCAGGAAGCTCCAAACCAGCAACCTGGCAAACCTTCTGCTTTTGTAGAGGAGCTCACACCTGCTCATGATCAGTCCATCAAGTCCATTTGATTAGCAGCACCTGGCTGATGCTAACACTTTTAAATCCTATGGAAGCAGTTAGTTTTTCACCAGACTGCACCCTCTTGTTCATGGGACTTCCTCATGTAACTAAAAAGGTTCCAATAAAGTAAAAACTGCACAAAATAAGGTCAATCAAACAGAAATAAATTGATTAAAGACAGGATGGAGCTCAATCATTTGAAATCGGAATAAATAAAAATACATAGAAAGTAAATAAATTAAAATAGGTTAACATTTAAATAATATTAATTTAAATGGCTGTATCTAATTTTTATTGCTCTCTGCTGACAAAGAAAGATCAAAATAAAAATTTAAAAAACCACTCAGATGAGCAACCTCTTCTTCTTCTCGCAGTATTTATTTATTTATTTGAAGTGAGGAAATTACAGTACATCAAACCTCTTTACAGTAACTGAGGGTAGTGTGGTGTACAGTACGTGGTAACGTTTCCCTTTCGCATGTCCACACAACATACAGTCAACCGCACACAGCTGCTGCTTCACATGAAACCAAATACAGGGTTTTTGTTAGTAAGAGACACTGTGTTGAAATGACAGATGTGACAGCCAAGAATCAGAATATGACCGAGACACAGCAGCTGTGGCAAATGTTTTCTCCTCATACTTAATGAGTATGAACCCAAGCAGGCAAAGCCTTAAACAGAAATGTGGCTACTGAAGGTAAAATGATGGCAGCAAACATATTAATGAGGTTTTAAAGGAGATAATAATGATGTGTACAACTGATGAGCTCCAGATAACGCCTGTAGTCTCCGACAGGTGCTCAGAATTAAATGCCAAAGAACAAAAACATCCATTTGTCTCCAGAGGATTACTGCTTCTGCTTCTCTATGCAGACAAATATTGCAACTATGGAGAAAAACAGCAGCTGTATGAGAGGCTGGACACCGAGGAAGGAGAATAGGACTTGTATCAATCGGCTAGCTGGACAGACTGAGCTGGAAAGGATGTGCAGCAAGTTTACATGATTAGGGATTGAGATGGAAATGTACTAGTGAGTTTAGGAGGTGTGTTGTTGAAGATGGAGTTGTCAGGCAGGAGGAGAAGAGGAAGACCTCTGAGACGATTCATGATTGCAGTGAAGAACATGCTGTGACAGAATATGTTGGTAGTGTGAGATGGAGGCAGATGATTCGCTGTGGCAACCCCTTAAAGGAGCAGCTGAAAGGAAGAGGAGGAATGTTCTTCTGCACAGCATCTCTCTGAGCAGCACAGCCTCCACCAGGGATTTGAAAATGAGCAAAATCTAAAGTAAATCTACAGTTTATGGCTTCTAGCTTCTCAGAAACTGCATTTACATTTAATAATGTCTCCTGTCTCACATATTACTAAACTTACATGATAGTCCAGTCATTTGTTCTTTTTTTTTTAACTCTTTTGCATTTTTGTTATCACATGTGAAACCATCCCAAGCCGGTAACAGTTGGCTAGCAGATTCACTTTGATACAAAAATATTCAAATGTCTTTTAGAATTGTGCCATGAAAAGAAAAACGTGGTCCTTCACGACGTCTTAGAATAAAAAAATGCAACTTGGAAAACAGGTGAAAAAACAGAAGCATAATACACCAACTTGACTGCAAGCAAACACAATTGTCTCGACTGGGGTGTTTAATAGATGGTACTCTTATGCTCTACTTGCTGGATAATTCAGTGTTTCTCCAGGATCACCTGAACAGATATTACCTCAGGGTCCTTAGGGAGAAGCTGCATCTGAAATGCAGTCGGGTTGACAAACATGCCTGTGCCATACACTAATGTAAATTGGGCAGTTTTGTCATGAAGTGAAATCAGTCAAATTTGAACAAACAGAGTGGGAGAGAACCAGAATAACTTCAAAGGCTAAGACCATTTGTAGGTCCACTCTGACTAAATTATTATAAATTTATGGTCTTAAGTCGGGTAATGATTAGAAATATCAGAAGAGCTGTAAACGCTGCCCAAGCCTGGATTATTTGTTTAAGTCTGGCTTGTGTTCCTTTGGAAAAACCGATCCTATGAAGTTGATTTCTGCAGCTCAGATTAAAGAACTCAAATATCTCAAGCATAATAAACACAAGGACTGATTCTCCCATTACTTACCCAGGTGTGCTGCATTTAAAGCCCAGTAAGAAACAACATGGTGGTCATGCTTTCCTGTGGTTAGATTACTTATACTGACAGAATTCAAAGTGCTGGCACAGCAAATGTTTCTGCCTTTGCCTCAAACTACTGTAAAAATCAATTCCAGTAACCACTTTCAGAACAAAGACTTTGTTTTATATTTAGATGACACATTTACACAGCTTTCAAAATAAAAAATGCCCATGATAAGCCTCTCCATTCACTCTTAATGACTGGCTGAGACAAACACACAGAGATTTTAATATTACAACAGAAAATGTTAAGTGCTTCAGGACATCATTAGGCAGTTTTTAGATTTTTCCTTTACAGAAATTCTTAGGTATCCCTTGTTTCATGTGTACTTATTATTTTTAAATACTTGGCATAGAAACAACTAGATGGCTATTGTGCAAACTAAGAGGAAGAGATACTCCACTATGTTGGTAAATATGGTCCAAAGAAGTCCAGAAGGACAAATCTAACCATCTCTTCACGTTTCCGTCCAGAGAGAGCAAGCTGCTACTGAAGAGATGTGGTGCGTCCACATCTCTTCTGGACAGATGGAGCCTCCACCCAAGAAAATCTGTAAATCTTCAAGGTCACATTAATTTTTTTCTTTTTTCCTCAAATCCATTACGGTCAAGAACGACCTGCATAGGCCACTGTGAGGGCCGAGATACTGTTCCAAGCGCCTCAAATGTACTAATGCAGTTGCAACCCAAAAACAAATAATGGACAGTTTCATCTTAAATGGCAGCTGAGCTCCACTCTTAGACCTCGTAATGGATTTCAAATGTGATATTTAGGTGTTTTCCTAATATGCAGGAGGCAACATGGTGTAGTTCCGGACTTTTCATCGCCTGCCCGTCGTCCCGGCAGCACAGCTACGGTTGAGGTTTCGGTTGAGCTGAGGGAAGTGGACGGTGGGAGTTCTGGATGTGGGACCGTAGAGGCCGAGGTTTCTGGCTGCGACAGACTTCCTGGGCTGCTTCACACACGGGAACGGGGAGAAGATTTGCTGTTTCGGAATGGAGGACAACCCCGGGGTTGACGGGGAAGAGGAGATTTGGGATTGAGAAAACGAGGAAATAGAGGACAGCGAGGGGGTGGAGGGGGAGGAAGTTTTGTAAAAGCTGGAGGAGCCAGGAGGGGAGAGAGCAGATAAGCAATTAGCTGATGAGGAAGATGGTAAGCAAGATGAGGAGTTGGGTTTTGGTGTGGATTTTAGTGTAGGAGAGGATGAGGAAGGTTGATCAAGAGGAGGAGTTGTTGGAGAGTGGGGTCTGCTTGGAGTGGAAAGTGAGGAAGAAGGGATGCCGGAGTTGGAGGAATGGTGAGGTGGAGTAATAGGAGGAAAGTGACTGACAGAGAGACCGGTGTCTCTTCCTGAGCCCGATGAGTCAGACTCCGCATGCCTGCTTGAGGATGGTGGAGGAGGGAGACGAGGGACTTGGGGTGCTGTCTCTGGGTTTTGGTCATTGAGAGAACTTGGGTTTGATTCACACTCTAGATCCAGGGAGCTCAGCTGAACCACCACCTCTGCAACTTCTACTCCATCAGTCTCATCTGAACCCCGTAAAGCCTCCTCACATGCTGACCCCATACCAGAGGAGTCAGGAGATGGAGGTACAGAAGAATGGCTCGCCTCTTTCTGATCATCATCTTGGTTAATCGCAGCACTCCGTTCCTCCTCCTCGTCCTCATCCTCCAAATTTGTTGGTTCTCTTTTTTCGTCCTCCTCTTCATCTTCCCTGTCCTCTGAATCTCCAAATCCCAGCTGAGCTCGAGCCCTGGCTATATTCCTCCGATGCTGCCGAACATGAGTGCGCCAAGGTGATACTGCACCTCCTCCGGAGCTTCCTGGAGATCCAGTGCTATTTGAAGGCAGCGAGCCACAGCGCTGCCTGGCTGGGGAGCCATGACTCTGGGACAGAGGACTAGGTTGGGCCCCTGGTAGAGTGGTCATTGTAGCAGACGTGGGTCTGAAGCCTCGAGGGCCACCACATGGTTTTCGGCCCAGGAGGAGATGGTTTATCGCTGAACTGGAAGGGTTGAGCTGTGAGGCCAGGACACGGGTGGCAGGACATTTGTCTGGAGGGAAGGTGAAAGTTAAGGGTTCAGCTAAAATAAAGCAAAACGTATTACAACAGATGCTCTTTGGTTTCATCAAAAAGGTCTGAGCACATGACAGACTGCACAAGAGTTATTTCACTGGAGAAACAATTTAGATAGCTGATCAAAATAACTACCCATTAAAAATACAGCATGTTGTTGTGCAAATCAGTACTAGTGGATTCTGTTATATGAACACCATAAAATCTTGGGAATAAAATTTTTAAAAACTCAGCAAGGTAGCCTGAGCTAAATCCAGATAGTTGCTACAAGCTTCTCTTAGCCCTGGTTAGTCCTCTTTAGCTTTTAATAGCTTTGTTTAGTTAGCTTAGCTTTCATTAGCTCGTGTTAACTAGAGATAGATGCTTTTAACAGCATATATCTAATGTTAACTAGGTTTAGATAGCTGCTAGCTTCTTTTAGCTAACATGCAGGCTACTCATACTCGCTCCAAATGGCTGTAATTGGCTCCCGTCAGTGAGCTGCTTTCAGTTTCCATTAGCCAATGTTGGCTCCAGCTCTAGTGCTACTAGCTCTAGATATCTGCTGTCATTGCCTGTTGAGTTCACATAGCCCCCGTTAGCCATTTTTAGATTCAATTAGATATAAAGTGAATTGACTTAATGAGATTCACAGCAGTCTAGACTTGAATAGAAATATTTTTTCCTCATATTACATATTACGTTAATATTTAGGTCTTTCACCAGCACAATAAACAGTGTTGTAACACAAACTTGATAAAAACAGATTAAAGTGCTTTACAGAGTGTGAACAGATGTTTGCAGCTGCAGAGAGAAAACACCAAATCCAACTATGATATTCTTGTACAAGCCTTATAAAAGCATGTGGGGGTGTGAGAAAGATGTGGAGATTGTTCATTAAGGCGAGCGACAGGAGTTCACCCAAAACAGAGAAAACCTCCAACATGCAGCCAAACAGACGTGAATCGCTCACTAAATCAAGTGTAACTGGAAACATCTGTCACTGCACAACATTTTGATACACGAAAAATGAAGAGATGCTCTCCACAAGTAATCAGAACATCACAAAAAGGCGAATGCCTGTTTACTTTATATAACAAATGAGCTTTAGCTTAGACGCAGTGTAAGTCCTAAAAATATATTATTGATGCATTTAATGGATGTTAAATATTTACAGCAGTGACAGGTGTCTCTAAATAGAATACATTGTAGTGGGTTAATTGTGTGCCGTCCACCTGTAACCAGAACAAGACCATCACCAGCTGTTGTAGCATGTTTGTTTCATTAATTATACTAAAGCAGAGCGTGGCACCAAAATGCTCTCAAAATGCCAGATGACTGTCAAGATATAGAATTATAAGCTTTCTTGACACTGCTACACGTCACCTTCACTCAATGAATCATGATAGACCCCCTGGACTTTAATTTGACCACCAAAGACCCAGCACACCCAGTTTCAGAACGGCTGCTGCTTTGAGACAAGTACCGTCAGCCTGCTGGTCAGTAGTACTGTTGCTGTGCTTGCTAGAAGCCCCCTGAAGAACCCCTGGACTTGTGGGCACTACAGGTCCAGGTCCTATGAGTCACACATCATCATCATCATCATCATCATCATCATACAGCTGGCTTTGTTTTTGGACCATGTCTGCCTTTTTTCCCCCCCATTCTTATGCACCATGTGTGTCACTTCTTAAAGTGGACCCATTATGCTCCGTATTTATCTTTTGAGCCTACTAGAATCACTTTGGATAATTAATATTTCAAAATAATCCTCATATATTTTTTACCATGAATCCACAGGTATCATCTGTGTGAAAGAAGCTTCCTTAAAAGGCACCTGTCTCCTAATTGGTCCTAATCGGTTTAAACAGCTTAGTGTTCACAGCTGGAGCTGCAACATTCCCCAACTCCAACAATTTTGTTCCATCCATCCAAGACCCTGATTTGATCGTTTTTTTAAAATCAACTAACAATGACTATGGCTGCAACCTACAGCAGGTGGAGAGCTGTGGCACTACGGCGGGCCAGCTGCAGTCCAAGAACATGGTGTTTACTAGAGAAGCAGAAGATTACTGCTTTGGTATTTATTGCTACAAAATAAGTATGGTTTCAATTATTTATCGTATAAATCATGGATGTTTTTGTGTCGGCGGGTATTCTCTCCTGCCTTCTTATTCTCACAAATACAACATAAATCTGTGGGAATCACAGAGCTGTGTGCCTGAAGTAACCAGACTGAGGATATTCGGACCAGTCTGAAGTCTGAGCTTTTGTTTCACAGGGATTACTTGTACCTTTGCTGACCTCGTTATTTGAAAAATTGGTCTTTTTAATATAAGTATTCACCATTATAACAGATATATAACTGACATTAGGAAAAGCACAACAGGTCCCCTTTAAGGAATTTTCTTTCTGTTTTTAACAACAGAATAAGCACACGAAACCCAAAGATTTATGCAATTTTTCATGACATTAAAATCAAACAAAAACCCCAAAAACAAAGAGCATCCGTGACCTTTGCACCTGCTGTGATGACTGTCATTTCTTGCTCACCTGTGCGAATGTAAAGTTGCATAGCCTGTTGCTGCTGCCGCCGTTTGATGCGTGCGTATTGCTTCTTCAGGGCATAGATGTCGGTGCTCATTCTCTCCATCATCATGCCGTTTATGGCCGCTTGATGCTCCGCCCTCGCTCCTCCTCCTCCTCCAGCTCCCACCGCTCCGGGGCTCAGCTCTGCGATGTTCCCCTCCTCGCCTCGGTGGTCTGGATGTGAGGACACACGCAGAATGTGTCAGGTAATAAACGTGTTCCTGTCGCACACACTTAAATGTTTAGCGTGGGCTGCCTCACAACGTACTGGTGGTTCAAAAAGGCAAAAAGATAGAAAACAGATCAGATCTAGTGTCCCTTTTTGACTCTTCTTAAGCTCCTTTTCTTATCTGCTCACCGAGTTTTGCTTTAATCAGCATCAGCTTTACACTGGAGACTATCAGTCTAAACTTCCCAGCAGGCAGAGTCGCTCTTTCCTGTTTCTTTGCCTGTGATGGCGTCACTGACACGGCGCCTTTAGACAAGCAGCCTTTGAAGATGAGATAAAGTGCATTTTGTTGAGTGAATTATTGTTTGTTTTCTCTTTAGCTTGACTGAAAGTTGAAAGTTATTTTCCATCTCAGTTCTTCCAGCAGGACACAGCGTAAACCCCCCCGTCAGAGGCGAGCTGGCTCAGTTTGTTTACTGTAATTGCTCCGCTGTCTCAGAGAGGCCGTGCTGGTGATTTATTGATGTTCTTTTCCTTCAAATAGCTTCTAAAAATAATGAGCAGTGGTTCCCTTTTGAAGTAGGTCAAGTCAGTTGTGCTGACATGTTCTTATGCGGATAAAAGTTTAGCTCACTTTTGGAAAAGCTCTCCTGAGTGTGAAAACCGCTTTTTCCGATCTTAGCCAGTGTTTTAAACTAAAGCCCTCGTCTGGTTGCAGCTTTTTCATGTTTGCACGAGTCGCTGAAGGAGGAGGAAGTGGGGATTTGTCTGGAGGAAGCAGATCAGAGTCTGTAAGTACTTGAGAGTCAAATTAAGGGCAGGACATGAAGATTTGGGGCAGTAGTTCGTCTGGAACCACTTGGCTCCTCACTGCACCCACACAGAGGGTCACTATTTAAATCCTTTGAGGCATTTTGTGCGTACATGTGTGCTGACCTTTGAGATGTTTCTGGTATCTCTGCAGCTCGGGGGCTAGTAGGCCACCCAGGGGTCCCAGACAGCCGAGCGCCGTCACCACAGAATCTTCTTCATCCATGTCGCCGTCGTCGTCACTCTCCCAGCTGCCCAGACCGCCACTGCAAGACCACCACCGGGGTTTCATGTTGCCATTACCGCCACAAACCACACATGCAAACTTGTGTGTGATCCTAACTCTCGCCAGAGTGGGAATTACAAGTTGTACAAGCGATTTCAGATATGTTTAATATGTTTTTTCAGACTGAATGGGTTTTCTTTCATGTTTGCATTTCTAGTGACAAACATTTTTTGTTAACGTTGCTCACTGTTGATGATGGTCACAGTCAGGGAGCAGGTTTACATTGTTATAATTTTGTTAATTTTGCAATCGGCTAAGAAAAACATGTTGATGATTAAAAATGGGGCGACTGCTGGAATTCAGCAGTATTGTCCTTGAAAACAGTGAGCGTCAGTAAAATAGAAAGAAAAAGCAGAAGTGGTCATACCTCCAGGGCATCTCTAGTGGTCATAAACAACATAAGATGTCTTTAAAGGCAGTAAAGTGGAGAAATATGTCGTGTTTTTAAACAACGCTATTGATTTTCTGTGTTTAGAACAAACCTTCCATTGGATTTCACTGAGGTAGGGAATGGAGTGATGTTGTAGGTGTATTTCTCTCTCAGCTCGGCTAGCTGGGGGAAAGGAAACACCGCCATGGAGTAAACCTCCTGACAGACAGAGCAGGGGGGTGAGAAAGCCACGATCACATTAACCGCTTTTAACCAGCATTTGTGAAATAAGATTTTAAAGGCGCGCAAAGTTTGGCAGCTACCTGCATGAGCTCGGTGGGATTGATGAGGTTGTGCTCCAGCATCTCCTGAGTGAGACAACCCATGGTGCTGTAAAACTCATCTGCTGTCTGACAGTACTCTATCCTCCTGAAGAAAGAGGAAGTGAAAGGAAGAGTCAGAGTACAGCCCCTGCTCAGGGTGAGGTGGTTCAGGCATCTGAGAAGCAGGCCTCCTGGAAACCTAGGTGAGTTTTTTGTGGCATTTCTAAGTGAGAGGAGGCCCTGGGCATACCCAGGATATCTCTTAGCTGGCCTGGAAATGCTCAGTTCCCGATCAGAAGAGCTGGAGGAGGTAGCCAGGGAGAGCCTGCGTGACCCAAACTCGGGTGCATGAATGAAAGATGTGAAATGTCAAATGTTTCTTGGTGTCAGTGCCAAAAAAATAAAAAAAAATCCCAAATCATGTTTTCATGTGAATCTGTTCATAACTTTCTGAGTAATACAGCAAACAGACAAACCAAAACATCACATAACATCCTCAGCAGAGTAAACAACACATGTTTTGGGGTCTTTTCTCTGCAGCAGCTGTGAGTGCAGGACGGATCCACTTACTCTCCCAGTCTCTCCCAGATGGCGAGACCAACCCGGAAAAGCACCTCTGACCCCTCAAAGAAAACAGAGTCCCAGATCTTCAGCACGATGGGCGCCGGCAGGCAGGTAGCAAACATGGTCAGAAACCACTGCATAGTGAAGACGTTGGTCAGCGGAGGCTCGTAGTTGCCTGAAACAGGGAGGCACACACGTGATATTTAGCAAGCGGTCAGAACATTTAACTAAAACACGAATTCGCAGACATGAACGAGTAGCAGCCGTACCTCCTGCCTCTCGATTGGCTGCTTTCTGAAGGTGGTGGAGATGCTGGGAAAGCCTCGGGAGCTTGAGACGCAGCAGGTCTCTAAACACCGCCATGTCCACTGACAACAGAGGGAGAAATCCAGTGTGACACTTGATGGTGTCCGTTAATCCTCACATTGTTTCCGTGAGGGTAAAATTTTTATATTGTAATTTAATTCAAATGTAATTCTTTTAATAAACGAGATTTTGCAGTCAGACGCATTTCAGACCACCAGCATCTTTAGCTCCGAATAGTAAACAATTATTTCAACTACTTGTTCTATAAAATGTAAAATCACAGTTTGTCAGAGTCCAAGCTGATATATTTACATTCATTTGTGCATCTAAACTATAGGCAGATATTCTCCTGCATTTCTATAGCAGCGGTTTTGATGTTTTGGGCTGAACGCGTCACAAGCATAGATACAGTCAGGCTGTTATCATGAAGACCTGGAGATGGACTGGATGTCGTCTTTATTAGTTTCACGGCTGATTTGTTGTCCGTTTCTGCTGCTGCTCCTCGGTGCTTTCAGAGCTAATGCTTCCTGCTTTGTTAAGCACTTTGTAGCTGCCCAGATGGATTCGCTGCAGTTTGGTGTCCATTTATCAGTGACATTTGTACATTTTGTACTGCGATATTTTCATTAGCATCTTTGGAGCACAGCAATTATGAGAATCTGATATTGTGGCAGTCATAATGTGTAGTTAATATATTTCATTAATGTGTGTTGTTGCAGGCTGTTTACCTGACAATGCTCGCAAGTTGTTGGCAAAATAACTGTCAGGCAGCACTTTATCAATGAGATAGATCATCACCTGAATATAGAAGAGAGGCAAAAACAAACAAAGATTAGTCTCAGCACAATTATCATTCAAAGTGAATGAAGCTGCATATAGAATCCAGCAGAACGTCTAGCAGATTAAACGAGAGGACCTCTAGTCTGAATTTGATTATATAGACTTATTGTTGGTGTATACCTTCAGTGCATCACTCTCATTGCCTTCTGTAACCTCCAGTATAAGTGCAGCCAGTACATTGAATCCTTGGCAGTAACCCACAGTTTTATTCCAGCGGGCGTATGCCAGCAGCACCCTCTTCAGCACTACCCTGTCCTGCTCCCCCTCCTGGCCACAGTAAGAGCTGCAGCCCGTCCTGTGCAGATCCTGCAGATGAGAAGGAAGAACAGCTCTTATCATTTTATTACAAGGCCGTGCATTAACAGGATGGATGAACTACTATTTGATGCAGCTGGGACAGAGAGCTGTGAAGACAGAGAGGATGACTTTGCTCTGTTTATGGAAGGATCCATCACTCTGTTGAATCACTGAGTCAGTGACACAAAAAAATGATCTCCACTGACTCAAGTGATGGAGTCATCCTGGTTTCTGACGCACGAGTCATGAGCAAACATCCTCTACCCAGGTACAACTTCCAGGGAACACACAGTCTTTTATTGGCTGTTGAATGTCATCGCTGATACATTCACTTCCAAACATAAAAACAAGTGTTGCCTGCACAATTCCTGAGATACTGAAAGAGTGACGGGCAGATAGACGATGGACAAGTGTCTCAGTGCTTCTTGGCAGGCGATGCAATATAAGATTTAGATTTAAGCATACAGGGTTAAGTTGATTTTTGTAGACTGTATATAAAAGATGGAAACACAGGCGCTGACGTCATGCATTGGCTTTGGGGAAAAGTTGTCATTGTGAAATTAAATGGGATGCTAAACAACCAGAAAAAAAGACTTGAGATTCTCCGGAGCTTCAGGGTGTAAAAAGTGATGGCGCTTTAAACATGCATTCTTTCTAATGGCCAGCAGGAGGAGATTCCACTGCCTGTTTTAAAACTATGGAAAAACAGCTCCGGGCTCCATTACTCTGTGACTTCAGTAATTAGTCTCTTGATGACTTAATGAGTTTAATTGCCACACAAGGTTAATTTTATCAATTACGGTCATTATTATATTCAGAAACTAGGACAAATCATGGTATGCTAATTGGCTGACATATCTGTAAAGTACTTTCAGTATTGAACACCGTCTCCACTATGATTTAAAGGGCATTCAACTGCTTTCTTCCTCCATCTATTTTAGGCTTCAACACTGGGCGCTGAGCTGCTGACTCAGGGAACAGACCAAAAATGCCTGCATCATCTGTTTCGTCACCAGACCCAAACACACAAATACAATGTGGTTACCTTAACGATTTGGATGCCAAGGGAGTCATCATCTGGGTTGCTGCGCTCGTTAAAAGCGAAACGAAGAGTCTTGTCCCAGTCAATAGAGATGCTGTGGAGGTACTGGTCTGCTAAGGTTAGCCAAACCTGCACAATGACGACAGCAGCCAGTAAACAGTGAGACACTCAGTGCTCTGGCTTTGTAGTCCCTCCTGAGTGATCTTTGCAAACATTTAAATGGTACAGCTGCTTCAGTAAGTGCCCTGCTGTTCACAGTGACTCACTGTGTTTCACATTCATGTAAGAGACGAGATTCCGAATGTTCAGCTCCTCACTCTGAAAGATGAAAGTAATTGCTTTCATTTCCTCACTCTTGCATCCCAACAGATAAAGTTGGGATGTGAGATGAATGTTGCCTCTACATAACTGTCCTCTCAGTCGTTTCATTTAACACCCGATAGCTTCAAAACACAACTAGAGAGGAAAAATGTTTGAGGCGTTGTTATGAAAATGCCTTTTTATTGGATTTTCTTGCCCAGAGTTTATTCATTTCTACTCACTCAGTATGACAGTGTTGCACTGAGAACACATGGGGATGAATAACATTATGTTTGGGTAAAGTTGCATACCCTCTTCCTCCATTCCTTTGGTATCCCAGTGGGAAGTCTTGCCACAGCTTTGAGGGCATCGTACCACTGTGGGAACGAAGAAAACACAGTTTAATTTGTTTATCTATATAAATAGCCCCCCCCCCCAAAAAAAAAAAATCATATTAGTGTGTTTACTGTATTCAAGAAAGAGGAAAAAGCTAAAAAAAAAAAAAGCCGACTACCCACCTATAATAAAAAAAGCCACACTCCAGGTTTAAAGTAGTCAGTAAATAACCAACTGGGTGACTTTGCTGTGATTGTGTCCATCGTGTAAACACAGGCTATGGCTTAGACATATGAATGTACACAAAACAGCAGCTTTAACGCAGTAACAAGACAACACTGTCAGGGAAAGAAGCACAGATGTGTATTGGTGAAATGTTCCACTGGCCTATTAGCACATGAGACTATACCCGTTTATTCATTATATACACATTTGCTCATCTTTAACTAGCATGTTGCTTCGTATAACCATGTTTGAATTTGCAGTTGGGCTGTAGACGAAATGTTATTCTTATAAAGATGAAAGAAAATGAGGGGAGAAAAAAAAATCAGAATTAGCATGACCAATTTGTTTGAATTTAACATCTGCATTGGTCAGAATTTCAGAGTTTATGCTCCCACAATATCAAGGAGGTTGTTTGCAGGGACTGTCTGAGAATGCAATATATAGGTTGTCCATCTTCACCCCTCACCTGCTGGAATCCATTCTTTCCCAGTGAGGGTTCGATGGTAAACTTCAGCCTTGTGTCAACTCCTAGAAACAAAACAAACAGGTGGTTAGTGACCTTCTGACTTTTGTTTTCAGGGACAGTGAACTTACGAAGATGAATTTTGTGCTAATGTGTACAAATGCACACTGAACCTCAAAAATATAACTGCAACGCTTAGGACACTAGGCAGGTAATAAACCAAAAATGCTGATCATCACAATTTAAAACGAAACCTTCACTGTTTTTATCTGATCTTAACACCTTCATGCAGTTCTCCTTTAACGAAGCAATATAAACGTCTGAAGTCTTCCCAGTAGCTTTAGTCCGTTACACCAAATAAAGTGTCAGAGTTTACACATTTTCCGTGTTTTCAAAGGAAAAACGGACGTTTAAGTCCACGATTGTGACGATTTTCTTTGTTTAGTGGCGGAGCTCTGAGTCGCTGTCCATTTCCTGGTAGTGCTGAATCCGCGTTTCAGTCCTCACTGGTTAAATTGTGTCAAACCTCTTTGCACGCACACAAACTCCTTTAGAGAATATTTATTACAGTAGGCTAAACCCCACAAGACCACCAAACGGAAATGAAATTCTGATCTGAAGATAAGAAGTGGGAAAGTCCTGACAAGCCTCCCTCGGCTCTGCGCCAACAGCTCCGACTGCGGCCATTTCCCTTCCCGTCTCCATCCAGCTGAGCCTCTGGAGGATGGGTGCCTCTCACACGGGACACCTGAGTGCACATGAAGCGTTGTTTTCGCTATGATAAAACTTCGAACGTAAGAAATAATTGGCTTGTAACCTGAACGGCCCGCTTCTGTCGTTTTGTCGTGCGCCATTGTGGATGAGCGCCGTTTTATTCCGCGGTTTCCTGTCGGAGCTCCGGGAGAGGATTAACGCGGAAAACCCTCCTACTTCCATGCCACAGATTAGTCCAGCGCAGCCGACACAACACGCAGATACAGCGCTGCAGCTTAGGCCAGCAGCAGTAGTACCTCATGGCATTTTCTTTACATCCAGCACACCTGTCAGTCACACCTGCTTTTGCACCACAAGTTCATGCAAGATTTACATGACTTCTGTCAAGTTGAGCTGATAAAAAAAGACTTGTTTGCGCTCTACACGTAAACAAGTCTATAGCTTTTGTTTTGATGTGCTGATCTCGAGTGTTCAAGCAACTTGTTAGCACTGAGACACGGGTAGATATTAAAAAGAAATTGTTACAAACAGAATAGCGTCTATACAATTTAGACTGATCTCAAACATATTTCCTTTCATGCAGTCAGATAATATATTGGTTTGTTGTGCAAAGTTGGTCCAACATGAACAGCATGAGTCTAAATCAAAACATCCTCAATTAAATCTGCACAACATTTCGGATTTCCTTCCATATAAATTGCGTTATTTTTTTTAAATTTCATCTGGAAAACTGCTGCCCACATACCTGGTGCATCAAGACATGAAATCAATAAATATCCAGCATCGCTACCTCATTATTTGGTCAGTGTAGTAAATTACTGTTTAAATGATTATTAATCACGTTAAAAATAACTTCATCTGACACACAAATGATTATTTATTCCAAAGATGTTTATAATACTAAATGAAAACATTTGTACCCTCTTACCGTGCCAGATTTCAAAACATTATTTTGATTATAATTTAAATTATAAAAATGTCTTAAACGTGATTTTTTTTGTACATACAGCAGCAATAAGAGCTGTAAAGAAAAATCTGATTATTAAAGATCTGCCTCATGATGTGAAACATTAGCCTGAATAAAACGTACTTATATTTCAGCCTAACCCTTCACGTGGATTAATATGC
>VOQJ01033154.1:8082-18157 GCA_015052665.1 Apistogramma diplotaenia | reverse complement strand
CAGGCTGTACTGCTGATGCTCAAACATCGGCCCAGTGTGGTTTACAAAGCTGAAGGAGACACTTTGTGGAGGCTCTGAGGAGACAGAACATGAGACAGAAATGTAAAGAACAGCACACAACAACAGCTGAGAGGGTGAATCCATCTAAACAGGTTGAATTCTGAATATAAATGATGAAAAAAAATCAGTGGCACGTTCAAAAATAAGGATACTTACGGTAGACAGTTAGACTCAGATCACTACAACACTGAACACCATCAACAGTGTTGTAATAGCACGTGATAAATATGTCCCATTCAGTCAGTCTGTCAACTGTCCATAACAACGTGGTTCCATTTCTTGTGGATTTTCCCACAGGTTTCTCCAAACCAGAAGAATCTGCACTACAGTTGTTCCGACATGGAACACATGTAGCCTTGGCTGGGTCACCGTACTTCACTACCAGCCTGGATGGAGTGAACTCAGGGTACTCTGTGCAGTTAGGATCTGTAAGGAACACAGGGAATGTTATTCAGAGGCAGTGACGTGCAGTCAGGGGAGGCAGGTGAGGCCGGGCCTCACCTGTCATCACGGAAATATAAAATTGAAAAATAAATTAAATGGTTATATTTATTCAGTGACTTGTATTTTAAAGTTCTTTTCCATTTTAGTTCACCGTTTTTAGATTAGTTTCTTTCAAAATCGCGGAATTTTCGCATTTACCGTTCAAACACTAAGAAGAGACGGCGGTGAGGCACCAGCCCGGCGTGCCTCACCACAGATTGCGCAATGCCCAATTGGCCAATCAGTGGTGAGCATCGGCATAGTCGTTGCCAGTGACTACGCTCCCAGCGACTCCTCGGCTAATAGAATTAGACAGCAAGCTACAGTAAACAGTTATCAAACAAGTTATCGATGCTGTTCTTCTAAAGGAGCGGCGCATAGACTTCATTTATAAGTAAAGGTATGAAGATAATAACGTTTTTTAAAATTATTTTTTTCTACGTTAGTTTGTATATGTAAAGAATGCTGATATGAAATTTTAACAAAACACGTTAACTGTTGCCAATCAACTGGTGAATAAGCTACTCTGTAGGTTCATATGTTTGTAAATCGGACGTGATGACGTCAGTGCCCCACTAGGGAAGACGACCACCGCACGTCACTGTTCAGAGGTTAGCAGAAGATATCAAACATTACTGTACATTCTGTATCCTGTAATAGTGTTGTTTATACAGTGCATTTGATCTATTTTTAAAGCATTCACAGTTGGAGTCACATTAAATCAGTTCAAGTTGCTCTCAGTGATCACTTATCATGTTAGGAACCATTTCTATCCTAAGTGGATGACAGCACCCTGATCTATGAGCCACGAGTCACTGAATCATGTAATGACTATAAAAATCATGTGAATGATGTGTTACAGCTTGTCACAGAATGGGTCGCCAAAGCCCGCATTGTCTCATGTTTGAGATGACAGAGTGTCTCTTTTTCTTTCTTTTTTTTTTCTTGACCGGATCCCAAAAGGAAATTGCGCCTCCTCCTCCCGGGATGGAACTAAGCCGTACTTTATAGCAATGGAGCCTGGTTTCTCGGCCATCACCAAAACACTAAATGAAGGAAGAATGATTTTCCATCAGTCCGGGAAACTTTTTTTTCAATGGAAAACCAATTCCAATGCGCTCGTAAGGTGTTCTGATGTCACTTTACGTTGAGCTGAATTTGTCGTTTCCTTTTTCGATAAAACGACACATAATGAAACAATTAAATCCCTGAGACTAAACGCAGCACCCAAAAGAGAAGCACTAAGTTGTGGGACAGGGGCCGTTTACTGCAACTGTTTTATCAGCTCTACAAAGAAACTGAAGCGAAAAATCGGAGCGCAGATAACTTACCACAGCCGGACACGAAGGCGATCATCAAACAAGCGAAGAGGAAAGGATAGCGGGAAATCATCATGTCCAGATGTTTCTTAATAAAACTCTCCGAGCGCAGACGGTGTTGGTCAGACGGTGCCTCGAAGGAACTGAAAGCAAAAAGGATGAATAATGAAGGTCCTTTATAAGCAGAGCTTCTGTGGGCGGGCATTATTATGTCCTCTTTACCAACCGAAAAAGTTGTGGGGTTTTCTTCTAGGAGGGGAAAGTCCAAATATTGGAGAATGAACTCCTGACCTGTGAAAGAAATCAGCCTCACAGGAGCAGTATATAAAAACTCTCATGTAGGCTAATTAATGTGCCATGAATTCAAAGACATGTTTTTTTAAAGACCTTATAGCGGGACTAGTCTGTGATGGGGCCGGTCAAATGTTTTAGCAGGTGAAAATAAGGATTTCAAACGAGTAACAGAAGCCTCCAGTATTTAGCTGTTAAATGCGCACATGCACACAACTGTTGAGGCCTGGTTATTTTAGCGGAGCACATGTGATTTTCGTGCAGATTTCCCTTATCTCTTTCCTGTGCACCCTTCCTCTTATTTGAACCAAGACAAAAGTCAGATCTCCTGACCTCTGAAGCACAGTGAGCCACTTCTATCCTGCCTTCCCATCCCTTTAATTCATTCCCATTCCAGAAATGTTCTACAACCTTGTTCAGTCACTCTTCGGTTATTTTTAGTATGTTTATTCTGGCCAGCACAGGCAGACTACATATCACAAGCTGAGATATTTTAATGGGGTTTGGAGCCACAGCAACAGAGCCACACAACCAGAATAGAAAGCCAGGCTTCCATCTGACAGCCATCTATGGTACCGGGCACGTCAGTCATCTGAATCAGGGACACCAGTTTCATAATCCTAAAAACATATTGCTTAATTTGTCATATAAAATAGGTAAAACCTTTACACATTTATTCATTCTCTAATATAGTTCACTTTTGAGACAGACACAGTAATGGCTTGTGTGTCAAACACTGACATTATAGTCATTTTAGACAGGGACATTTTTTAGAAAGGTTTTAAAGTCATACTGTTTATTGTTTACTATGAGCAGAGCTAATTATATGAAGTTTTTGATGATTTATTCGTTTCTTAGGCAGTAGTTACCCCTATGGCGGGAGGAAGTCAAAGTACCTGGAGCGAACACGCAAATGCCACACAAAGGCCCCAGACTGGATTTGAACCCCTCTGGCTGTGAAGGAAGGGCACTAACCACTGTGTCACCCCCTAACACAGCGTCTGCTTTTGTAAATCTAAATAGAAACTGGCATTTCAAATGTCGGGTAAACTATCCTTAGTTTTTGATGAAAAAATAACTTGGTGAACAGTGGGTATGCAGATAATGATGATGGTTTTTGGTTTCACTTCTTCTAAAATGGAAAAAAATAGAGACAAATGTTGAAAAGTGGGCAAAAACTGCCTCAATATGGGGAAGAAAGAAGTTCTAAAGGTGACACAAGTTCACAAAAATGTATTATCTTTGAAAGCTTTACAGTTCTGGGCTGTTTGGGCTGTCAGACTGGTTATTGACAGGAAAAGGTGGTCACTGAGAGGAACAAGCAGGCAGTACAACATCGGTCTTGTATCTTCCTCAGACAGTTTTCACCCACCTTAATGGGCCTTGTGTGTGTAGAGAGTGACTTTCAGCGAGGTCACTGGCCACTTCCTTATTACACAGGGGGGTTTTCCTCCTTAGACTCCCCCAACACATCGTCTCTTATTGGCAGTTCCCAGCCCATTGTTATAACCTCCAAACATGCCCTGATTACAAATGCATCCTCCCTCCCTCCCTCCATAAAAAACAAACAAAAACAAAGATAACAGAACCAGCCAGGTAGGGTTGAGATTTTCATTTAAAAAGGTGTGCTTTCTCCACCTAAGGTCTCCAGTTCAATCCAGCTGCTCCTGTGCTCTACAGCCCCTTTGCTTCCTGTCTCACCACCCCCCAATTTCCTCCTTTCGCTCACCTTTATAGAGAAGAGCCTCAAACCCCCACTAATCTTCTCCCGGGGCCCTATTCCAGGAAGCAGCTTTAGCTAAAATCTCTGGGTTTGTTAACACTAAAATGAGGAAAACTGTTCCAGAAAGACAGCTACTTTCAACTCTGAGTCAGTTACCATGGCAACAGACTCTGTGACCCTAACCTGGTCGCCAGCAGGTTTTATCCAACAAACTCAGAGTCTCTCTGACTGCTCCCCTCCTGCTGCACCTGAACCACCTGTCTGACACTCCGATTCATTTCCTCCTTCATAAAGTTGCTGTCAGTGTCTGAGGAGCGAATGTTGTGTTTTTACATGCAGTGAAATTCCACTCAAAAAAAAGAAAAAAAAAGAATTTCCAGTCAGACAATAGTTCATTATTTTTTGTAAATAACATAAGCGCTATTACAGTTGTTCACTAGGACAGAGGCAGCGCTGATGTCACAGATGTATAATCAGCGCTGCTGTCAGTCTGGCATTTACAACATTTACTGTGGTTACTGTAGCATCTCTGTTTACATCACACTGCCAAGCTTTAGACACAGAACACTGATCAATCATCTATCATGTTGTTAAAGCTCACTGATGGAAAACTTGGCGTTGATATGAATGTTTGAGTGAAGATGAGGCTGAAATGATTTTAAGACTTGAAAACGGAACTAAATGTATTTAAAGTGGCTTAAATGTTGTCAACATGAACGTTACGGTGTCTGAAAGTCCGAGTAAGAATCTCAACATATTTTCTGAAGAGAATCACCTAAATCTGTGATCATCAGCTGTACAAACCGTGTCCAAGTCCACCTGCACAGTAGCAGGATCCAAAAGGATCAGGATCACGGATTCAGACCAGATAAGGTCCAGATACAGTTCAGGCTCCAGTCATTTCCCAGCTCATCCAGTCCAGATCCATTCATAACGGCCATCCCCCCAAAACTGTACTGAAATATTAAAATCTACAAAGCTAAGAAATTCATTATAACGTCTTTGCCTTTATTGGTAAAACTTTACATTTATTACAGACTTGGAAAGCTGCCCTGCATGTTTTCAGCTAAATTTGAAACTATGACTGAACTCTGACCTTTAACAGTAAACATCTCTACTGTGGCTGTCAGAGAGCCGTCATCTCAGTGAAGCTGATCCTAGATCAGATTATAAACAGTAAACCTGGGAACATTAAACCAGTTTTTCTTTAATCTCATCACTCATTTTTATCCAGAAATGGCAAAAATAATAAAATTCTCCATTAAAAAATGAAAAACGTGAGGTTCCACCAATAGATCAAATTTCTACTGAATAGTTGTTTATGGTCATAAATTGCAGCAAAAACAATCTGAAAAAAAAAGGACCTCAGTGACTAACACACAGGCCCGTCTGTAAACTCAGAGCAGTTTCTCCACATTTTCATCTTCACTTTCTGCCACAGCTGAACAATTAGACTTTATAAATCACATGTGAAATAAGGATTCAGCTTCATCTGATTAGATTAAAATTCTAATTAGGTAAAAGATGACAGCAGACATTGTAAAATAAATTATATTATTAATATCAAACTTTTCTTTTTCTATGATGACGATAGAGTGGGCCAAGCTGATTAAACTGGCTTGTCATGCTCAGCTCTTTATTTACCCATTGCCATGGTGAATCCTGATATTGGAGCTCTATTGATGATGCCTTTCTTTCTTTACTCATGCACACACTAACCCAGGGTGGACATTCTCAGGGTAACTCTGATCAGCTGTTGATCAACTCTGTTATTAAACTCAGAGTTTGTTGAACCTGCTTTCTGGAATACCCCCCCTGATGAGCATTCCATCCAAACATCCTGCCTCTACACACACACACACACACACACACACATCCGGATTTCCTCCTTTCGCTGCCTTTGCAGAGAAAGGTCCCCAAGCACACTAATTAACTGGTTCCAGTACTTAACTCCAAATACCTGGCAGCTGGACTGAGGTGGAATCTCCACTCCCACATGGGTGTAAACTATTTAACACACAAAATCTTAACCCAGTGTTTGGTCAGAGAGCCTCTCATTTATTCCACCATGCCAGGTTCTATAACATATACTGTACGAGGTTTAATCGTAACAAATAAAAGCAACAACACCAACAGGTTAACCCAGAGATGGGCAACTCGAGGGCCGGTGTCCTGCAGGTTTTAGATGTGTTGGATCGGGAACGCAACTAAAACCTGCAGGACACCGGCCCTCGAGTTGCCCATCTCTGGGTTAAGTGATTGATGGAACACATGTAGTTAACTATACACCACTGCTAAAATCGTCACATGATTTGTATCACTTGGCACAATCTGATTTGGATTTCCTTTGGCTGTGATTGCTGCTTTCCAGGACCCTTGGTTTGACTGGACTCAGGTGTCATGGATGATGTCATAGATTTTGATGGCTGGACTCCAGTTTCCAGTAGGAGAGAGTTTATTTACTAAAGTAAGGCAGAGAAACGAGCAGGATGATAAAAGTTTGTTTGGAACTCTGAACAGCTCAGAAGAGACGGTGAAGGAAATACAACAGTTGGCAAAAAAGCTTTGTTAGAGGGATTTAGAGTACTCTTAAATTCAGCTGCACGAAACTGAAACAGCTAAAAATGTTAGACATTTATTATGACAAAAAAATGTTGATAACAGGTGAAACAGAAGGAGAGAAACTAAAGTGTTTCCTGCTGAGGTTATTTGTAAGGAAACTGTATTAAAGAGAGAGAGGAGGACTAAAGGAAGAATAATTTTAGCAGTGAGGTGAAGAAAGACTGTTAAACAATTAATAGTGAAAGAGTTTCTATTCTGTTTGGCTGCAGCCGCCTCACAAAACCTCCAGGGAAAGTTAAAGCAGAATGCCCGAGTTTCATATCTCTTTCCTCCTGTCTGCTGTTTAAAGTGCCAGATATGCGAGTGCACTGTGTGCTGTGTAAAGGCATGCAGTGGGGCCCTAAGTGAGATGGTAGATATGAGGGATGTGGAGGTAATGTGCAGGATAAATGTGGTGATGCTGTGGTGGGCTCTGGGGTTGTGAGGTTAGAAAGAGCGAATGTAGGAGTTTTGTGTTTAGTCTGTTGGAATGTGCATAACTGAAACCCGGATAAGAGCGAGGACATGAAAGTAATTAATTATTAGACCCCCACTTTTAATGTGGAAATCAGGCTGTTGGGTGATTATAATGCAGCTGCCAAAACCTCTTACTGAACACACTCCTGTGTTTGCTCAGTAGATTGTGCAGGGGGGTGCGTTGTATTGTTCCTCATTTTGATTAGTTTGTGTAGCCTCCGACATCATCTCTAGGCATTCCAGAGTAATTCCAAGGACAGATCCAGCCTTCCTCCAGAGTTTGTTTCGCCACTTCCCCAACAGATCACTGCAAAGAAAATTGCACTTTGTAGAAGACATGCAACATGCAAGACATGCAACATCTTGTTGCACACACCAAAGGACCTAAGCTTCCTCACAAAGTAGAGGCTACTCTGTCCCTTCCTGTATACAGCTTCAGTGTGATCCACTCTGTTCTCCTGAGAATCTGTAAGTCTCCACCACCTCCACCTCTTCTCCCATGAAGGACACAGTATTTGGTGCAGCAGTACTCTTTCTAAACATCCACCACAGCATCCAGAGGGGAGTGTAAAATACCTTTCAGGAAAAGTGCCTTTGGGCAGTGAGTTTTCTCTTACTCACATACCTGGAATGCTATGAGCATAACATTTGTTTCTGCTTTCTCCACATCCAGTAAAACAGTGGTTTTTGGTTAATCGCAATCTGAGCTACTGTTACTGAAAGTCTCTGACATCACCCATTCTTTTTTAGGGAACTGATGACCTGTTTTTGTCTTGGTGAGTGTCATATATGCCATACATCTAGATGCTGCTGCATGTTTGGTTTTCCTTCATTTGCCAGAAATGCCACCAACCTGCCAGGGCCTGCAGATGAGAATTCGCTTGTACGATTCAATCTGGCATATTTACATGATGAATTCATGTGCACATGTTAACTAATGTGCATTTTCCCCTTTTGAATAAACATAAGCATCAGTCACGCAGAACCATTTCCAGCAGTACCACCATGGAGAACACAGGATATTGTTTCTATTTCACAAACACTACACACACTACATATTGATCAGCACTACACTTATGTTTATAATTATGATGCATCAAACAGCATAATAAATCAAAGCATTTGTACTTTTCGTTGTAAACTTGTGTACAATGACAATAAAGTTGAATCTAATCTAAAATTCATTGTTTCAGGGTTTCACATCATAAAGCAGAAATGAAAAACAGCGGGAGTGAAAGGATGGCACGGTTACAAGAGTTCCCGAGCATAATCTGTGACATCACAATTCATATTTAGCCACACTGGATTAATCAGTTTACCATTTACAACAGGGAAGTGAAACACAGGAAGATGTGACTAATGGCTGAAATCACACAGAGTGATTTGTTCCACTGTCAGCCCATCTTGTGCTGATGCTGATGTCAATGTGCTGATTTCAGGCTCAGTGACAGGTTCCCCTTAGAACCTCTCTGGCTAATCACTGATGTTCATTCGTGATGTCACAACTCACCAACAGAGAAAAAGACCCTCAGAAATGGCCTCGCTCCCATACAAACATCCTCAGAATGGATGCTGCACCAACTTTGCCTCCTACATTCATATTGTTTGAAGTTTGAAATGGTTTCAAACACGTACAGAGATTCCTCTGTTTACTGGGAGAAAACAGAGAGAAAGAAATAAGACAATGTTTTAACACAGCTTGAAAGGTTTAAAAGATGTGTTGCTGTGGATGGAGGTGGATGGAGGCTGGTTGTTTCCACATCTGGTTCTTTGCCCGTTCCTCTTCTGCTATGTTTTGCTTATCTGACTGCTTCCTCATGTGGGATCGAAGCTCTGGGTTAAATATTTGCATTATGCAGTTTTATTTTGACTCCTCTGCCTCCTGTTCTCCTTAAACTGTTCATGAAGCATGGACACAGGTGTTTATACACAGAGGGGAGAAAGCAGAGACGGTGCAGGAGCAAAACCGAGTAACCTTCACATTTATGCAGGACTTTGTTGATCATTTTGAAATGAAAATAGAAAGTTCTGTGACACGGAACGTCAACATCGCGCTCACCTCAGATTACACTGAAAAGTTCACATAGACTCACAGTTACACCGTTAACCCGTCACAGCTCGCTGTCTTTCTGCAGCTAGAGCTGCTTTTCTAGGTGAAACATGAAGTGACTGTGGGCTGTCTAAATTCTGACGGGTGCTTTTGTTTTTTTTAAGATGTTGTAATTTTAACACTTTGACTTAGATTCAGATTAACTACAGTCACACTGCCAGTACTCATGTGGATTCAATGAGGTCATAGCTCACTGAGTCATAACCGATTCATATGAGCCTCTTTCACAGAATTACATTTTTTCATATGTGAAAAAGCTTCTAGAAAGAAAGCATGCATACTTACAAACTAATTACTGTGTGGGTTATTTTTGTTCTTTATTAAACTCTCTCTGTGCACCTGTAGCACGCTGCCCTCTGCTGCTGTCCTCTGCTGCTGCCCTCTGCTGCTGTCCTCTGCTGCTGCCCTCTGCTGCTGTCCCTTCTGTACAAAACCGAATCTAAGGCAGCAGGTCAGGTAAGAACTGGGCGAGGCATGAGCTTGTTACAACCTGTCCATACTGCAAATGCATTAGTGTCATATAATATTGACGCACAGTGATGCTGTGTGGTTTCAGCTCAAAGTTATTCAAGTTATTGAAGGTTTCAGCAGTAACTTACGTCCATCACACAAGTCTCCCACTAACAGTCATCTATTTACATTTATTTATATCCAGAGTGAATGCGAGTAAATGTGAATGAAGTTTTGTGTGGGTGGGTGGATGTGTGTGTGGGTGTGGGTGGGTGGTCAGTATTATCACTGAGAAGAAGGCAAGGCGGAAAAAAGAAGCCATGGCGGTCCGTAGTGGGAATAGTTTGAACTTTAAGTTAAAAAAACAGGAAATAGGCCTGGAAATTGACGTCATTACAATAGTAGTTATACTTTGATTGTAATCTTGAGACCAACAACTTTCATTCATAACTGGAGTACATGAAAATACTGTTTTTAAGTTAAAAAAAACACTTATGTGAGGCATTTATATTTGATGAAAAAATATGAAAAGCAGCTGCAGCAAAGACACGACAGCCCTTT
>VOQJ01033149.1:19064-33660 GCA_015052665.1 Apistogramma diplotaenia | reverse complement strand
AAATGATTCACTGCAGACATATTTTTATGTCATTTAACACACCCTCTATTTGTCATATTGGCCAAATCAACTAAAGAGGACATATGGATATGTTGGCTTGTTATGATGAATAGGACAGCAATTTTGGGGTATAGCGAGGTAACGTTTTAAGAGCGAGTCCGACAAAGCTGAACACAAGTTTTAAGCATTGCTGCAGCTTAACAGTGCCTTATTAAAACAGCCACATTTAAAATTCCTCCAATCCACATGCAATTAAATAGCATTGCTCATGCTCAACTGTTTTCAGGCATTATTTATGCAAAGTCATTTGTCAGCTGGAGCTCCAAGACACCAGCTGTGCTTGCTGGGAGATTTGTGTCAAAACTGTGGCAAAGTCGGTGTGTGAAGGGAGCCTTTCCCCGTCGCATCCCACAAGACTGTCCTCGGCTAGCTGAGGATTACATGAAAATTAGACAGTTATAAAGGGTGAGATTTTAGGCCTGTTTCCTAATTGTGGTGATGCAGCATGTTGAGATGGAAAGCAGAGCTTCTCCACATCCCCAGTGAGATTCTGGCTAATGAGGCCGGGTGCACACCTCCTGCTGTCCACCTCCCCACCATCGCCTTTCCTCCTCCTTCTCCACCTGTTCAAGTATTAGAGCTGTACTGCGCATGGCCGTCTACAGATGCTGGTCCAGACACAATGATGTACTATGCCAGAGGGTCTATTATTAGTACGTTGTTCACTTTGCTTTGTTTATGCTTGGTTTGAATCAAATAAATCCAGGTAATAAGAGCTTTTTCAATATATTACTGATGCACTTATTTCAGGCTCTGAAATGTACTTTTTAAAGAAACAAAGCAGTGAATTCCTTTTGATGTTGGTTTCCAGGAATTCACAGCAGGAAGCTCAGTAAATACTGACTGTAGTACATTTTAGAACTACTTTGCAGGTGTCGGTGCAACTTCGGGAAAACTCTTTTCACTTGATTGCGGCGATCAGTATTTGACTGACACCTGCAATTAATTCGGTTTTTACACCAGACTGTTGCACCGGGGAGCTCAGTCTTCCCTCGCTGTTGTCACCTCTTGAGAGTGATTGAAAGGGACAGAGTGTATTTCCTGTTAAAGAATCTTATAGCTGTGCCTAGGCAGTTGCATCTGGTGCACTGTAATCAAACCAATCATGGTGGTTGATGGTCAATGATTGCTTTCAGATTGGCTCGCCTTCACATCGCGCTCTCCCTCTCTTTTTTTTTTTTTCCTTTTTATGGACACCTGCTGTAACTGCAAGACTGTGGAGATGGAGGGGAGACAGAGGGCTTGAGAAGCATCTGTTATCACTGTGAAATCATGACTGCACAGCCTCTGATTATTTCTAGTGGTTGGACTCTAATTACATCGCTAATTCATGTGCATTTAATTTGGACAGATGATTTAGTCATGTTTATTCTGCATGGCAAAAAAAATCCTTAATTTCAGGCATCCTCCAGTGTACCTACTCTTTCACAGCCTCTGTCTCTTCACATAAGGACATTTTGTAGCGCTTTTACCAGCTGTTTTCACTTGGTGTCCTCTGAAACAGCCGGCCAGAGGAGCCAAAGTCCTGAGGCAGGGAGATAGCATAGCATAGTGGTTACATGTTAGTCAATTTGAAATACACAGAAAGGAATGTCTCTCATGTGACTCCCGGCCAGTAGAGCGTGACCGACTGCAAGCTCGCCAAGTAGGTTTGGTCACACATGAGAGGGCAGGAGACAGGCAGAAGCACGAACACGGGTGTCATTGCTGTCGGATGTGTACACCTCATTCGCAGACATGCCGAGGATGCTGATTCCACCCCTCGCTTTTGACTAATTGACCCTGAGCCGATATGTCAGGGGCTCAAGGAGGAGGAACATATGAACTCTAAAGCTGTTGTTTGAGAACTCTTGTGCGCAGGGTGAAGTCCTGCTGAACCAAATGAGTACGGCTTGACTTTCTCACACTGGGGTGGGGGTGGGTGTGGTGGGGGGGGGGGGTTGGGGGCATTGACCTGGTCAGGACCTGCAATATGTTCCTCATGAAACTGGTGCTACTCCACTATTAACTGCCATGTTAACAACAAGCATAAACACAAATATCATCGTTCACGTCACATTGTTGCTTTTTTCATACCCGTTTACTTTTTTCAGCTTTCCTTTGCAGGCAGGTGTGAGCGCTGCTATTTGAATATGTTTCGCCCAACCAAATAAACACAGGGAATCACACCAGTGCCGATTTATATTGAATATGCGAAGGCTGATGTTGACATTTGATGGCAGTTACTCACGCTTGAAAATGATAATGTAACAAAAATGAACTGAGAGGAAACTGCTGTCAACACCAATGCTCGTATTGAGTTGCAGCATTTTCCTCAAGAGCTCTTAGCACATACAGGATGAATACAACTCCAGTAGTGCATTAGAACAGAAGTGCTAACACATGACACAACTATGATTTGAAAACAAGCTCGAGGTAAAAATGACTTTTTTTTTCTTTTTTCCAGCCTCTGGACTATGAAACCAAGAAAGCATATACCTTTAAGGTAGATGCTTCCAACGCGCACATGGATCCTAGATTTCAAAGCTCTGGGGCCTTCAAAGACACAGCAACAGTGAAGATTAACGTTTTGGATGTGGATGAGCCTCCGGTGTTCAATAAGCCCTCCTATGTGATGGATGTGTATGAGGACACACCTGTGGGGACCATCATCGGAGCAGTGACTGCACAGGATTTGGATGCCAGCAGCAGTCCAGTCAGGTAAAGTTAAACTCTCAGTATTAAATAGTAGATTTTTTTTAAACATACGTTTCTGCACATGGTGCTTAATCATAATTCAGATTTAACAGTTTTGTTAGATCTCAGTGGTGGGGAGAGTGATCTGATTTATCAAAGGGAAAGCCAGTCTCAGTTTTCTTTCAAGTTAAACTGCCACAGAGTGCACAACATAAATGGTCGGCACAGTGATACAGTGGTAGCACTGTTGCCTTAGAGCAAGAAGGTCCTGGGTTTGAATCTGGCTGGGACCTTTCCGTGTGGCGATTGGCTGTTCTTCCCATGTGTGCATTGGTTGTCTCTGGTTACTAAGGTGTCCTCCAACAGTCAGTCAGTTAATTGGTGATAAGTGTGAATGTGAGTATGGATGGTGGTGTATTGGCCCTGCAACAGGCTCTCATGTCAAGAGTGTCAAGAGTTTTACTGCATTGGCAAAATGTTTGGATCATTATCTTGGTAAAAAATATATAATAAAACATTTAGCCAGTCCCAGTCAGATGCTTTCTAGATAGTAATACATGGCAAATCAAAATGGTAGAATTATGAATGCAGAAAATCATCAGTTTTAACAAAATCTCCAACATCACTGACTGAAATGCAGCTGTTTTTCAGATGGCTGTGACACTTGCTGTTGTACACCTGACTCCAATCACGCATATTCGAAAGGCCATTTGAACCAAATTTGGATTCATCACTCCATAAGACCGGTTGCCACTAATTTTCTGTTAAGTAACTTGTCACACCTCAGCCTTTTCCCCTGTTTCGCTTCCTTAGGAATGGCTTCCTGACAGCCACCCTTCCATTTGTCTACTTTCCTCACACACTGGTTCCACTTTGTTAATTTTGGAATTTTCTTTAGATATAGACATGTTTTTGTGACAGGCTAGTAAAATGCCTAAAGATCCATCCATCTATCCATCCATTTTCTTCTGTTTATCAAGTTCAGCATTGCAGATGGTGGTGGGGGGTGGACCCTAGATGCCATAGGGTGAGAGGTCTCTTTCTTTCCCCGGGGATGTCCAGAGAAAAAACTACACCATCTTTTCCCATAATATTTAGTCATAATATTCAGTTATTCCCAAATATGTTACAAGTTGGCCTGAACATGGTGCATTAGTGAAACACACTCCCTCTTTTTCTTAATAAAAAAGATAAAAATTAACTAAGTTTATACTAAATTTGGTTGGTTTAAAGGCATCATCAATAAACTGTTCTGTAGAAGCTTGACACATCAGCTACATCGCAATGTTTCCCACAATGCAGAAATTATTGCCTTTTAAAGAAACACATTGGTTTACATTTTTCGGACTATAATTTAGACTAAATACTTAAGTATGGCAGGATATGACTGTCCATCCATCTTCAAGAGTTCAAGCTACTGAGCCAAATTGCTCTTGCTATTCTCTTGAGAATGAGAGTGTTAAGTAGGGTAAGGAAGTACTGTGATTCCGCAGCTGGTGATTGAAGGTTTTAGATCTCTATTCATCAGTGTCTCCAGTCGCCATTCATCAGTGTCATCATAGCTTTAATCTTGAGAGTTTTGTCAGGTTTACTCATCAGTCTGAAGCCTCATCAATCTATGTAGAACATTTGACACTGTCGTGTAAAATCCTGCTACCATCATCTGGTAGCAGGTCTGCATTATACAATATAAAAACAATATTCAAACTTTGCTAGTGGTCTGATTGTGCATACATAAACAAGACGTGTATTTTCAAAATAGAAATAGTTTGTAGTGAAATTACTTTCAAATTCATAGAGATCCCTGGCGTTATTTTACAGATATTCTATAGGAGTAAAGCAGCAAGAACATATCTAAGCATGCTAACAAAGGCATGAAATTAATAAATAAATCATATTTAAAATAAATCTCCCTCTGACCCCCTGGGGTATGTGTGTGTTCCTCATGTTTGGGTCTTCTACCAGAGACCTGGGAGTTTCAGGGTTCTGCACAGTATCTTAGCTGTTCCTAGGTCTTCACTCTTCTGGACCGAGACCTTTGATGTTGTGCCTGGAAAAGTACCTTTGGACAGTCTACAATTTGGGTCCTGTAAGCTGTGGTAGACTAACCTCTATGGATCTGCGGCTTAGGGCCTGCTCTTCTGCTGCCATTATCAGATGAGAGTCTTTGTGCTGTGCTTTAAGCTAGCCTTTTCTAGCCACGGGTAGGACTCCATGATGTTGGGCACTTTGTCTGTCAATGGTACATCACAAATAGGGCCATGCTCGTCCATGATAGTTTTTCATGACCATCTGTCTTCAGCTGTCTGAGGCATTTGGATGCTCCGTTGCCCTCCATCTTTCCAGTGGATGTAGAAGCCTCATGTACTGGACCTCTGGTGGAGACCTCCATGCATTATGAGGAGTTCTTGTGTCTTTACATGAGTAGCATCTATCTCCTCTTGTGCCCAGGTTATAATTCCAGCTGAGTATCTGACAACTGGACTTTATTAGCACCCAGCTAACCTTTTGGAGGTATTTGGCTGTGTCTGACCTTCGTGTATCTTTGTCATGGTTTATGTTGACCTGTAGGATACCCAGGAACTGTCCTGTATATCTACTATTCTGCCTTCTGGTCACTCCACCCTTTAAATCTGGATGATTTTCCCTGTCTTTGAAACCAATTGGCCACACTCATTGAGTCCAAATGACACCCCAAAATCCTCACTGTAGATCCTATTGAGGTGGTTCAGTGAGTTGATTTCACACTCCTGGCATACAGCTTGACTTCATCCATGTGTAGGTGGCTTAAGGTCACACCACTCCTGATTTCATACCAGCATCCGCTCTTAGTGATGAGCTGGCTTAGGGGGTTGAGGCCTACACAGAACAACAGCTCCATCGCCTGGTGATTTGGTCCTCTGGAGTTATTTCCAATGTCTTTCTGAAGTGTCTTCATATATTAACTCATGTCTACTCAGCTTGGTTGCTACAATGCCTGAGAGGAGCTTTGATGTTGTGGAGAGGCAGGTGATCAATTGGTAGTTTGATGATGTCATACCCTTGTGGGAGGCCCTCATCACCTGCTGTAAGCATTCCCCATACTGTATGTGTGCTGTTGGGTGATCATTGAGTACTGAGAGCTTCTCCAGCCCGTAGGCATGGTTGATTCATGTCAGATCCTGGTTCTGTCCAGCTCTTCATTCTGCAGACACCTTGTTGAATGTCTGCTGTGTGATATTCCCCTACTTGCGTCCTTGATCGTATACCCAAGTGCTTCTAGGATTACTGTGGCTGGTTTCAGCGATACTGGTAGTGGGGACGGGGAGTGAAATTCGGTGATCCAGTGGAGTCATGCTCTCGGTTGGGTGGCTACCTTGAGTTTGGCCACAATCTTTGTCCTCAGCTCAGATGCAGGTGTCTGGGCATCATCCAGTTCAGTTACACGTCTACCAGAGTTTGGCTCATTATGTCCATACTGTATTGTTCCCACTGTCTGTAGCCTCTCAATCACCAGCTTCAGTGATAGTCGTCTTCTATTGATGTTATTGCATTGAGCTACCAGGTGTTTCATTGTGTGAATGTTGGCTTTCTTCTTATCCACAGCAACTTCCACACATCAGAGGCACTGAGAATTGTGGGTAGAGTGACTAAAACAAGGTTGATATCATACAGATCTGTGGTTTTTACAGGAGCACATATCATGGTGGCTCACTTTTCTAGCTTCTAGTGAGTGTACTTTGAATAGTAACATAATAGCTGTCAGTCAAAATCCCTATGTGACAATGTGGATGGGACTTTTACCTTAGGAACCCCACTGTTGAGCTGTAGGGCATGAAGTATTTTTGCTACCACAGGGGACACTCTCCTGCTGGCCATTTAAGGGGCTTATTATGAAAGAAGTTAACCATCTGCCCATGTGGTTTCCATACAGCTCCTAACTCTGTCAAGGTTATTTTAAATGATCTATATTTTAGAGATAGCAGAATTATAAGTATGTTTATCTGGATAATCATCATTATTTAAAAATGCTTAGTGTATTATTTGGGTTTGTAGAGTTATAGGCTGGAACTGAAAGAAAGGTCATTGTAAATGTTGTCATAGCAAGTATTAAATAAGGCTTAAATAAGAAGAAAAAAAAGAACTTGTTTGGACTATGCAAATGACATTTTTTGATTAAATATTGTTCAGTAAAAATAGATCCAAGAATGTGTTGAATAAAAAAAGCTATAGTGTAGTATTTCAGTGTATATTTCCAAGGGGACCAAAAAATTCATGGAAATCCATTTCCCTTTGCTGTTATAATTTATATTATTAAAATTAATTATGCAGGTTTTAATTTCCTCTTTAATAGTTTTTTTGAACTCTGAAATCAACCACCTAGTTTATGAAACCTGAAGGGTCCTTTATAAGACACTGCTGCACTCTCCTTGGTAATTATCAGGTGAGACGTTTTAATATCAGTGCTCAGTTTTATAGATCCGACACGTCTCACTCAACTTCTGATTTATAATCAAGGCAAGACATCCCTTCTCCTTCTCAAACTTTCTACTTGGTATGCACCCACTACCACACACACACACACACACACACACACACAGCCCCATTTTATACCATAAAAACTCAGTGGTGGATAACAATAGACTGTCCTTTGCAAAGACAAAAGAGTACATTCTTAAAAATGTATGAGGACCCTTTTCACTTTTTAAAACATATTAGGTACTTTTATTCAGGTGGATTGCTTAAATAGTAATGGATTTCAAAGATGAATTACCAGTGTTACGTGAAAATGGCAAACAAAAAATACATATTGTACAGACAGTAGTTTTTTTTTGTTATTATGAATATTTTATTCTAGAGAAAACAAAAGAAGAGAAGCAAAGATTTGTACAACAAAAAAACTAATGCCCTCCATTCTGTGGATCTCCACTTTGTCTCCAGCACTTTAAATATTCATCAATACCACAGCTGACATTGTTCATTTGTGTGCCTTTAGAGAGCCGTGCTTTCTTCACTTCAAAACAATGGACCCAGTGACCCATCATGCATAGGGAATTATGCTTTTAGACTTTAGACTGAACCAATTCTTGTATTTATCAGAATAGTGTAGAACTATCTAGCCGCAGAAACAAAAGGGCATCATGAATATTGCATTGGTGGCTGATTCCATACAGCTTCCTACAGCTCGAGTTGGGTTTCAAAACTCAAAGATGGAAAGGCCTCTGCCTAAAAATGCCAATAACACAGATCACAAGACTTTGAAGAGCCACATTGGTCATGGACTTTAAAATGCTACCGCAGCAAAACCATGAACCCTAAAAACCAATGGCTGCAGAAAATAAACTGGCACATGCCTTTTTTTTCCTCTCTAAAATCACCTTGTGCATTGTGGGCAATGTGCACTGAAGGGAATTAACATCATAGCGATTCAAAGCAGGCGATAACACTGTAATTAATTTTGATATCTACAGCTGTCAGCAGTGAGTTGATCTTAAATAGACTCTTTACATCTGTGATTTCTTTTTCCTAGCTGTTGATGAGCGCTATTCTATAAAGATAACACAAAGCCTAAAAAAAGTTTGACTTGTAATTGGCCTAATCGCTCTGTCTCACATGAATACTGAATGTATGCTTTTTCATCTTGCCAATGCACTTTGAGAGACTGCGAGCGAGCTGATAAGTTTATTGTGTTGTTGGACTGAATTCCAACGCGGTTTCTCATTGAACCTGTGATATCTTGCAATGGCAACATGAGCTACAGTGAAGGCAAAACATATGCTTCACCAACAGGTTGACCACAATAACCCCCCCCCCCAAAAAAAAAAAGTGTTTTGCCTGGGGAAAAATTGCATCTATTGATCTTTTGAACTTTTGACGGGGGTTTGGCTGTAATATTTATCAAAGGAACTCACGCTAAACCATTTTGACACAATCATGTTCACTTCAAGGCTGCACGCAACGCAGAGTTACAGAGAAGATGTGGACCGAGCCAAAACTAAGCTGAAAATTTAATGGAACCAGAGCTCATAAAAAAATATTACTCAAGTGGTTTTGTTATCATCCTGATTACAGTAAAAGACTCGAGGGTGTTAATGTAAGCCAGGCCTGTTTCTCTTAATGACTGAGTCAAGTCCAGTTTGAGGCTCTGGAGTGTAGAAAACAAGCAGGATAAATATTCATGAGAAATAGCCTTTTAAGATCAAATAGTCGTGAGATTTAATGTCATGGGAAAAAAATAACACCAGAATGGTGGCAAAGAGAGGCTTTTTCTTTATGTGGTGAATCTGGACTCGGCACATGAAAAATTAAGCATCAGCCCTGTGGAAGTGCCTATGCGCAAGGCACCGGATTCCCAGCTCCTCCACTGACCTAATTGTGAGAGAGAATGAAAAAAGACAACCAATTTACTCCTGCTGGAACGCCACTAACGATCACAAAATTATTAATGAAAAATAGCCTTTTAAGATCAAATAGCATGGAGTGATGAATGGTGCTGTCACTGGCATGCGGTCTGCTCTCAGATCTCTTTTGGGTTTCATAGTTTACATTCAGAGCAACACAGTAACACCAAAGATGCATTTCTCAGAGAGGACATCGCGCCTTCTGTTCTCGGAGACCAAACCAACACTTTAGGCCTTTTGTTGCTCATTGGGCGTGAGAGATTTCAACTGTGCTAAAAATTCATTTATGTTCCCAGGAAAACCGTTAGCTCAGCACGGCCAAAGAACGTGTGCCCCATTACTAGATTGGAATATATATGCAATCCTCAGCACATTTCCTGGAAATGACCATTCAAAATGAGTAATGAAGGCTATGCCAACATTACATTACACCTAACACATATACATGAGGCCAGAAGGAAAATGACTGTGGTTCAATTCTCTGGTTTAAGATGAAAACGGACGTCTTTAAACCAACATTTTCTTTCAGGTATTCCATTGACTGGAAGACCGACTTGGACAGCTACTTTGACATTGATCCAGTGGAGGGAACGATTTCCACAAATGAGCTTCTGGACAGGGAAAACATCGCCCAACACAATATCTCAATCGTAGCAACCAAACTCAGTAAGTATGCCAATGAGATCAGGTGTGATGCACGCAGGTGTCATTGTCCTTTGAAGGATTTAATGCACGTTTACTCAAGTCAATACTCAATCCCATCTTGTTGGAAAGCTTTATAGGCATCTATAAACTATGGAAGCTCTCCCGGAGGGATGCGTCTTCAGGACATTGTCTCCTCTAGAATACTTGCCTTTACTCTGTTTTCATTTTTAACTGCCTTTTTTAGCACATTTGATGACACTGGCATGGGAAGGAAGCTTTTCTTGCCAGAGTCAACTTTTACTTACACCGCAATACAGCGTGAACCTTCCGCGGTTTTACAGCCTGCCGACGCAGTGGCATCACAGTATGTTGTGAGCCAAGCTCGGAAAAAGATGGAACTGATGTGGAGCTGTGGCTTTAAGACATGTCATCAAGCTAATTATGTTTTTATGAAGGAAGTGGAGCAAATTTCCGGATAAATAAGCAAATCCATCGTCATCAAGTCATCAAATCTGCTAAGAACCGTCAAAGTCATTATCCCAGAGGCAGGCTGGTGCTCAATCAAAATTACACATGCTGTATATTCATTAGGACAGACTGTGAAATATGGGCTGTTAAAACTTGAGTCATTGTCGCCTTGGAAACTGATATTAGTCATTTCCCCTCAAGGTCATGGAAGTGACATGCTAATTTTGTTTTCAATGTGTGTGCGCCTTTCTTTGTGTGGCTTTTGTGCATAAGTGCCAAGAAATTGCAGGATGAGGTAGACTGAGAGGAAACAGCATAGATGAGGAAGAGGAGGAGGAGGAGGAGGAGGAGATGGGAGTTTTGCAAGGCAGTGGCACGTCAGTGTGTAATACTAGATGCAGGAATCGGGGAGTTGCTGTGCTCATTTTATCCTTACCCACCTGTGCTTCACTCCTTTCTTATCACCTCTCTACAAGTCAGGCTCTGATCCAGACCTCTGCCCTCCCCTCTCATAGGACCTGTGTTCATCTACAGTCAATGTTACTCACTGACAAAAAAACAAAAAAAAAAACTTCCAGAGCCAGTGTTTAAAAATAATAGTTGTACTGGTGCAGCAAGAACAGAGATAAAACCAGCACCCCAGAGTTTGTGTCCCAGCTTGAGTTCAAATCTGTATTTGACCTTGAGTTCGATTTGGCAGCACTTTGTGTTCTGGGTTTTGGATGGCTGTTACAACTCCGCTGTGTTGGATTCTATTGTCATCGCTGGGATGTTGGCTGTCTGCTATTCAGGTCTTAAACCATGAATAGCAACAATAAGTACTAAAGCAGAGAAGCCTTTGATGGCCATGCAAATAATACAGTTGTTGAGGAGAAATCACGCAAAGGAAAAACAAACAATAAAGAAAACAAACATGTTCCGTCCACAGTCTCGAGTAGCCTTATTTAACATTGCAGTTTTCAATAAACAGTAAATTATTGCAGACCTCTGTCTTTGACCTGCCTCGGCACCTACCGAGTGTCCTTGCTGCTAATGCTTTTTAACATTTAGCCACCCACACCTTTTATTCCCGTTACAATTACTTGGTGGAAAACATCCAACGGTATCGACAGAGTTGCTCGGATGGCATTTATACCTTTGTTCGCCGGTGATAAATACCTGGTCACAACACCTGAGCTGGGGAGTCTTCAGTTCGCAGACCTCGCCGATCAGTCTGGTCATCTTCAGACACTGCAGTCATGCAGCAAAAATGAGAGCAGTGTGTGCTGCTCTCCTGAGACACCGAGCCGAGCAGAAGGCGTGCTAAATAAGAGCCAGGGCGAGATTAACTGCTTGTGTTTTGGCATTTAAACTTATTAGTAATTTTAAGGCACGGAGAAGATCTATTAAATGCTATAATAACCGTGGCACAGGGCAATTAGGAAGCACACTTACTATCTTTTTTTCTTTTTTTTTACAGCAAATGAATTTAGGTTCCCGTTAAGAGTTTTTTTCTTGGAAGTTTGCTAACTTATGTTATCTACAGTTGCACTTTAAACAGATTGATATCCACGAGGAATTTTTTTATTAGTGTTCTGCCGTGCATTTTATAGATCTGTGGCTGATTGCTTGCAAAGATTAAGTTCTTTTTTAATTAAAATGAGAAATAAATAAAATGAATGCAAATTAGAAAAGCGGTATAAGGAAGGCGCAACTTTGGGGCAAATCACTCAAGCGTTCTACAGCTATGTGGGACTCAGTCAATAAATGGAGCATGTGTTTGGGCTAAACTGCTGATGAAGTCAGATTTAAACTACTGTACCATTGCTCCATCTAGTGGGCTCAATGAGACATCACTCATAATAATAACTTATGGAAATTGGATTTTGAGATGAGAGGAAACTTAACTATGCAAACCAGTGGCACTTCATTAGGAAATATAGAAATATGGTATTTATTGATCTGGAAGGATCTGAGGTTGTCCCTTTTTTTTTTGCAGCCCCCGGTGATCGACAAGCTCGGTGCTTTTTTTGTGAATTGAGCATCAGTGTTGGTAGTTGTCAGTGCAAAGCAGCAAATCCTAAGATCAGTGTCATTTTTACCTTGTTGAGAAGATTGCTTTTTCGATCAAGGTCAGAGACAGGTTGCTAACTGAGCCGTGGCTGCATCTCCAATCCCCTTGAGATGACTGTACAGACCCTCCCCCCCCTTCGCCCTTGCGTTTTTCTCAACCACCCACCGACACACAAACCTACCAACCTACGGACGGGCACTCACACAAACGAGCACACGCTAAGCCTCCCCAGTGTGCACCAAAGCCCATTCCCACATCAAATCCATAAAGTTTACCTTCCCTGGGCTTCCACACAAAGAGAACATTTCCCCATTGTGTCCCTTCTGTGAGGAAACATTGTAACAAACAACACTGGATTCAAGCTGCTCCCACTCAAGCAGGCCTTCACACTGCAACTAAAGTGGGATGCACATCTTAAAAAAAATAAAGGCTTTAAAAATATATCCTCTCAAAAGAGCTGCATACGATAATGTCAGGTGTGTTTTAGTCATTGGTAGCACATGGGATGAATTTAGTGCAATGCATTTATTTAATTTGTCTTATCAGTCAAAAGCATCATTAAACAGCATCATGTATGCATCACCATGTTCCACACATAAGAGGTCTCCCAGAATTTGAGCACTTGCAGTGGCTCAACATCTGTTCAAGGAGACTCGGGCACGACAGCCTCTTTAACCACTCGACCGTCCTCCTGCAACGGTGGGAAACCTTCGAGCTCTGGCTTGTCATAAGATGGTAGTACTGAATGCATCCACATGATGTCACTGCTGTGAACAAAACTCCCACGTAATCACTTTTTGCTTCTCTCTGCAGATAGTCCAGTTCTGACCAGTCGGGTGGCCGTCACTGTCCAGGTGCTGGACATAAACGAGTTCCCCCCTGAGCTCGCCACTCCCTATGAGACCTTCGTGTGTGAAAACGCTAAAGCGGGACAGGTATGTTCACAGCTGGTCACATCCCCGCCTCTGTCTGTCAGGTGCTCAAGGAATTAAGCAGAGCTCATTAACTTGGTTAGTTTTTAGTGAGGCAACAGCTGCTGGATAGAATATGTTCTCCCACAGAGGGAGTATGACTTCACGGCATTAGCTGAAAATTATCTAAAGGTGCAAAGTGAAAATGAAGGATGTTTGTCAGCATAAATATATAGAAAAAGTGTCACTCTGGCAGAGTCAGTTGCTGAATTTTGTAGGTTAAGTTTCTGCTTGTGTGAATGCGACACACTGAGCTCTCACACTGATACCGAACCAGCTACTGCATCTTACTCAAGGTCACTCAAATACAACCCCCCCCCCAAGGGATTTTGCAGAGAACAATTCTGTACAGAGGATGAATCAAAATCTTGAAGTTGGATTCAGCAGGAGAAGATTCATAAAGCAAAGCAGTGCTCTGCATATCAGCAACCTAGAGCACATTTCAGATAATGTATTTGAGATGCTGTGGAAAATTTGCCTGTGCGCATTGTAAACCACCTGTGCCTGTAAATTAGCCCATTAACTAGCATCTATATGCAGTTAGCGTTGTGAGGGAACAGCTTCTTTGGCAGTCTATCAAATCACTGTAGACGCCTCATCACATTAACGATGTTTTGCTGGTCGTCAGGTCTGTTGCAATCAAAACGCCGGTGCCCTTCATTTGACGACATCGGCATCCTCCTCGGCATGTGAATCTATCCTGTTTCCTGCTTGCGAGACACAAAAATTTTCTAGCTAACCTCCACTCAAAAGTGCGATTATCTTATGGTTTCACTGTGCAGAATGACGTACAGTATTTGACGCTGGGAGGATGCTTTGTCATTGATGTGCTCGTGGAAAAAGTTTCTGTTTGTTCATCTTAAATCGGAGTTTGAGACGTAGCTGTGAGCATGTTTCTGTCACATGACATCTAACTGGAAGGCAGCTGTGCACACGTGCGCTAACTACACGTCCCTGCATAATGTGAGCACAGTCGTGCAGATACAGAGAGTGCGTTTATAATAAGGTACATTTTTAGAATGAAGTGTATAATTTAACTTTTTATAAACAAAGGAACATATCAAATATTCATAATTCATTTATGCCCTATTATTCAAAGACTTTTCTTTAGGTTTTTAAGTCCTGGGCAAAGAAACCCACTGAGTAACAAGGCACCCCCACCATAAACATGCAGTGAGTTCAGTCTAAAAATATATTGTTACAATTATTAAGAGACACACGTTTTTTAGTGTTTTCATTCACATTCTGAATGATGAGGTGTACAACACCTCCTTAGTGGGTTTGAGGCCAGCAGCAGTGGCTTTTATAGTTCCTTTATGGGAGGTTTAAGGTGGGGGGGTATT
>VOQJ01033147.1:52510-63571 GCA_015052665.1 Apistogramma diplotaenia | reverse complement strand
ACACACACACACACACACACACACACACACACACATTCAGTGTATTGAATACCAAACCTATGAACCAAGTCTTAAAGAAATGCTTTGACATTTCAGCTTTCTTAAGAAGGTCAATATTGCTCTTAATTGCTCGCCAACCTGAGGAGCGACTAAAAAATAAGCTAATGTTGACTTTTAGCTCTTTGTGGGTTTCAGATTTTTGTCTAATGACACTGAAAACATTTTGTCGATTCCAGCTCCAACATAAAACACCAAAGTGTTCTTAAGGTACATCTGTGCTGGAGTCTAAATGTTCCTTAGGTCCTCTATTGATTGCCTGCCAACCTTTTGACTCTAGAAAAAGGTTGACTTTGATCTGAAGCCAGCGATGTTGGGAGAATCAGGTCAGGACACAATCCAAAGATACCCTTTCTAACATGTAGCACACAGTCGGTGACTTCTCACTACTTGAAACACTCTGATTGATTGAGGAGATGGTGCTGTCTGCAGCATGCATACTCTTGTTTGCTGTGAATTCACTGGACAGTTGCTTGCTCACATTGATGCTGCTGAACATCACACAGTCTTTGTATTATGCTACGGTACAGTCACACTAGGGAAGACAGTCGCTGGAGATTGAAGAATGACCAAAAAGACTGCAGCGACGTGTGTTGAACTTGCAGTCTCATTAGACCAGGCCTGCGACCACTCGCAGTCAGATCAAAATAAGTAAAAATTGCTTGTTGCTGTCTGTTTAAAATATGTTGACCTCTACACGCAAAGAAATTTTGCATTAAACAGAACTTCATGAATTGAAAATTTCAGAAATTCTTTTACAAATAAAGACGTAGGTGCTCAGCCGCCTCGCTTTTATATAGGAATCTAAGCAGATTACAACCAGTGGAGTCGAGTTTTCTATCATGAAGAAACTTAGTTGTGCTCATCTGCACAGACTGACTCAGACTGAATCCAGCATGTTGACAGTCTGTGTTTATAAATTTGACAGCAATTATTTGCTCAATTATTTGCAATTATTATTTGTGTGTGCCGAGTGATTGCAGCCAATTTGAGTTGGACTGTGATTGTTTGGAGACAGGCTGCCTGGTACAGTCAAAAGTTTAGGTTGCCTCTGCAACACCTTCAACCTCTGGGCAACTACATGCAATCAGTCACCGAATCCCAACAATATTTGATGCAATCGCTGGGCAACCACCAGTTTTTCCTCGTCATGTGGAGGTTGCTGTCCTATTTTAACTTCACTGAAACTGAGCCATTATTAAGGTGAAGCGGATTAGAGAATATTTACCGTCAACAGACATGCATTACCTCCATCAGGTAATTTAGCAATGCAGTGCATGTGTGACCATGTCTTAAATACCCAAAAGGAAATAAGCAGATTTTTAAAATAAGAAGTCAAACATGATCTTTTCAAGACATATTTCTGCAGTGTTAACTGAGTTGGTGTTTTTCTCTTTGGTCTTTGAAAGGAAGTCTGCTGCCATTGACTCTCAGTGCTGGTAGCAACACATAATATTCTGTTCCTAAGCCAGAACGTAGTTTTACTTTTTATCATGCAAATTTAGACGAGCACCAAGTGCGTTGTTCATTCGTGACAAGCCTCCTACAGTTGTCACCTCGGGTTACAGTGCCCCACCTCGAGCTTGCAGACTGCGGGTGCAGCCTGAATGCCTCTCCCTGAAGGAGATACGGGCCTGTGTTTTCAGCTGCAGATGACAGCTGGCTTTGCAAGCAGCAGAGTCAAGCTGCGCAGACTTGATAAAGCGCAGTGCCTCTTTTGCCCCTCTGTCAGGTAATGTGTTTTGTTCTCCTGGGAGTGAGCATGGTTGGTAGGGGCCGGTGTGCCACCAACCAGCTGTAATCCAATTACCCTTCTACAGGACAAGCTTCCCCATCAGCTGCTGGTCATTCACATTCCTCATCAACAGAAGAACACGAGAACAGATGCTGTAAATGCGCTGTGTTTTGTTTCCAGAAGGAAATCAGTGTGCCCATAACAAATTTTTGGTCTGAATATGAAACTGACAACCCATCATTCTCCTACAGCGTGACTTAAAGTCTTAATATCCAACTCCGTCATCAGTTATTGCTCCTGGTGCATGACAGATTTTCCCCTGTCTCGCACTTTCCCTTACCTGAGCAGTATAACCTGCATAAATTTCTTTCAAAAACCCCAATGCTAATCTTTTCAAGATACATTTTCTGAAGTTAGGGCTCACAATTTATTCTAGTAAGAATTATTTAAGGGAAAGAAGTCACACTGCCAACACCCTGATATCCCTGCAGGAAGGGTCGTTTTTTCCCCCCACTTGACAGTTAATTGTAGTGCTTTGCAAGCTTGGCTTTACATGTTGGCCGTGTACTTGCCAAGGTAGAGATAATGTGTGGAGTGGGAGATCTGTTATTTCCTCGGGTGGCTTTTTGCTGCTCTGGTGCTGATTCTTCTTCCTTTGTTATGTTTGGCGTGGCACCAAAGTGAATATGCTATAGCCCTCCTGCTGCCACACAGAGCCTCTGTCATTAAAAATAGGCTCCTGTTCACTCGGCACAGATTTCACCTTCTTTGCATCTGCTGGAGCAGAGCTCTCACATTTTTTTTGACAGGAAAAGCAGGAGAGGAGGTAGCGACACCCAGTTTTAAACTTTTATAGACCTAGACACACTTTTATACCTGATGGCAGGCTACACTTCAGCAAAGCCACACTCTTAGACTGTCATATGTTGCACACAACCCACACAGACCATCTTTGCATTAGCATCTGCGTCCATCTGTTAAAGGTATACTGCTCCTGTAGCATCGCTTGCATGCTTTCATGTTAGGGCTCACTTTGAGTTTTACCCCCTCTGGATGTAATCATAAAAGTGTGAGCCTGTAATCCTGCTGTTTCATCTTCTTATTAAGCCCTAACACTGCTATTATTCATTCACTGTGTCAGTTTATGGCAACTCTTTTTACTGGGGATGTTTTATTTATGCAGCTCAACATAACTTCTCTGACTTTGAATTATTCATGTTGGATACAATTAATGTGTGTGTGCTTACGAGGAGGGGGCACAGCTCTTTCCATCTTTTGTTGATTTGTTTGTCAGCACATCGCTGCATCAGAAAATCTCGCTCTGTAACACTCACGAAATTGTTCTTGGTGTCTGTCCTGGTGGCTTTACTTTCTCCACTTTTTGCAAGAGTGTTATTAGTCACTTGCCTCTTAAGTGGCTCAGACAGCGATGGAGGCGAGAAGGTTGCGTTAAAGGAAATTAGTGAATTTGGACTCAATAAAATGCCTTCTGCGAGCTCACGCATCGCCAGCACAACTAGAAAAGAAGAAGACGAGCTGGACACCTTGCGATGGTTAATTTCTCTTAATCAAATCTGATCTCAACCGAAGCCACAAATTCACATGGCTGCTGGGTAGCGTGAGAGATGGGATGGTGTGTGAGGTAACAGCAGCAAATGCAGATTTGCAAAGCTTTCTGTTCAACTCTTCCTTGTCTTTTTTTTTCTAGTTTGGGAGAACAGAGGTGATAGACAACACGCTAAACCCAGACTTTGTCAGGAAGTACATCCTGGACTACTTCTTCGAGGAGAAGCAGAATCTGCGCTTTGACGTGTGAGTTATTCTGTTTGATCCTTGTCTCTGAGGACACAAACCAAGGTTTTTTTTTTAGATTCTCCAGTTCTTCATGTGTTTCAAACCCAAGCTTACCATCTTCTCCCTTATCATGTTTCCTTGTCCTCCATCTATGTCATCATCTGCTCTCCCCCTTTCTTGTCTGTCGTTTTCTCTCAAAGTCACTCTTCTCTTTTCTCTTTTCTCTTGCTCGCCATCAGCTCAACTCTCCCAAGGAATTATTCATTGGTGCCGTGTCTCAGTAGTCATTCGTTGAGTGGAGATTGGTATAAGGTGATAAATATTTCATATAAAGTTTTATCGTTAATCTCCCTGCTGCTAAGGAAAGCAGATGTCTGAAACCAAGTCCCATAAAACTCACAAAGACCGCTGTCCTGGCTTTCCCTTTTTGAAAAGGCCACACTAGTGAGAGGGTCAGAAAGTGCAGCTTCATTTTGAGGTCTCCCAGAATAGAGTCAGGATCAACCCCCCCTCCCATCCAGGAGTGGAGATGTGCTTACAAAAATCCATATCCGCCAAGCATGAATTCCCTGGTGGACTTCTAGGATGTATCCAGGACTGCACTGAAAGTCTCTCAGGATTTTTAGACACTTAATGAATTCATTTGGTGCGCTATTGAGATACAACACTGGGGCAGGAAAGGAGGGAGTGCACTCGCTCACAATTTGCGCTACTCATTTACATCTCTCTTTTATCACGGAGGTGGGATTCAGGGCGTGCTCAGGTTTAATTACTTTTACATTACGTTTGACTGGCAGATGCTTCCAAACTTACTCTCCTTTGGTGGATTGTTTCAGTTCGTTCCCACTGGCAGAGTGTGGAAATTACATTCATAAACTATAGAATGACTTCTTTAATTAACCGTCACATTACTGCTTACATGTTTTTTTCCCCCTCTTTCCCCTTTTTTAATTTTTTGCTGGGCGGCTCTCCCCAGGTGTGTGATTGACAGGCAAAAAGTGTCCACACTGCAGGCAGCTTCCTTTAATTAGAGTCAGTAAAAATAAAAATAAAAATCTTCTGTTGTCTTGCCCACATATTAACCTCTGCGATGTGTGCTGTCTTTCTGATTTCAGGTATGATATTGATTCTAAAAGTCCAGATTTGGCAAAGCATGTAAGTGAAAAACCTTTTCCTGTAGATCGGGAGCTCAGCTTTACTTCAGTTGTCACTGCATGTGACATTTAGGTTCTATGCAAACCAATATTTTTTTTGTAGCATCTAAATGCTCAAATATATTCTGAAATAATGAGTGAATTGTGCTTCATCTGCCAAAATGCTATTTTTTTATTTTTTTATCTTTCATCAGCTAAAATGAGCTATGTTATTCCTCCGGAGGGATAATAATCAAACTTCCATTTGCATAGCCTCATTACTTTGTTTTTTTGTTTTTTTTTAAATGAGAAATGAAGCATTGCACATCATTATCAAAGCTATTCAACACTTTTCCCCGTGTGCTCTGTAGTGTTCTTTGCAGCTGAAAATTGTGATTTCGCAGGGAGACGACAATTTTTCCAAGAAGTATTCGTTTATTTTGAAATGGCAAGACTGTCTGAGAGGCGAAGTCCTTTCTTGTACGCCATACATTCAAGACAGCAGCTCATTAAAGTGAATGTATGTTAGTGTCATCTTTAATGCAGAAAGCTTTGATAAATAAACTCATACGATACAGATACCAAACAATATATTTGCAGCACTTGGTTTGCATACTGCCAAAATGTTCATCATCAAATATGTCACATGATGCTTTATTGTTGTGCTTTTGCATTGTGCTCCGTGCTCTGGAAACAACCTGTTTGATGTGCGAAACGCCATCTGTCGCCGCTGCTTTCCTTCTTTTGCGCTCTTTCCTACTCACCTCCTCCGAGGCTCTGTGACTCTTTACCCTCTGCTGTTCTCATTCTGCTTCTCTTCTCTTTCACATCTTCAGTTTTGCTCTTCTTTCTTGCACTTGGTTGATGACAGTCTGGTATTTGAGTTGTGTGCCTTCTGTTCCATGATATGCTCTGTTGTGTCACTGCTGCTGCCTGGTCTCTCTCTCTTCTTCCTCCTCCTCCTTCTTCACCCCGGAAGCCGACCGAATTTAACGTACGTGTCTGCCTCAGACGACCTAATAAATAACTGTACAATGCTTGTAATTATGCTTATCTCCTCACGGACTGTCCTTGTTACCCCCCCGTGATCCACTTGAATGTTCCCATCCTACGTCTCTCTCTGCATCCCACTTTATGCCCTCCTCCCCATGGCAGGACTTCCTTGGACAGGTCTTCTGTACTCTGGGAGAGATTGTTGGCTCACCTGCCAGTCGCTTGGAGAAACCACTCGGGTGAGTGTGGATTTTACTGTGCTCTTTTTGCAGAGCTGTGTGACAAGCAGAGGAAGCTCTCAGTAGTTTTCATGGAAGTCGTTCTATTGAGCAGACAAGTAGAACAAATTTAATTTGGAAAGACAAGTTTTCAGATATCCATGGATGGGTAGATGGATGGAAATTTCCAGATATTATGAGATAATGAAAACTCAGTGCCACATCTCAGCCCGTTCAGTCCCATCATGGCTCTCCTGCTGGATTTCCCCCATACCAGCAAAGCTTATGTCTCCCCTCTGGAACCATCTGAATTGTATGTTACAGTGTAAGATTAGACCCATGTGGTTGAATGGGAATGGGTAATTGAACATGACCAGGGGCTTCCACAGTACAATTACTGTCATTAGGGAGGTGATCTAGGAGTAAGAGTGGATTGAAGTCAGCAGGAGACACATGGCACTATCAGCTCCTTAGTGTAAATTGGAAAATAAGAAACCCTGAAGCACTTGGCACCCACAGACCTATGTGCAGCTCTTTGAGTTATGTGTCTTTTTGAGAGTGCGAAGGAGGGTTTGACACGCTGTGAAGCTTGTGTTGGTGTGTGAAACTGTGAGTGCAGAATATAGGCCTCCATGTGAAGTATGAGGCGGTGCTGGCCCTGGCAGTGGGGGGTTTGTGAGAACAGCAGGGCTTTGGTGTTGACCGTGAACTCAGCCAGGGACCGGGGGCTGTGGATTACAGAGCTCGGTGCCCTTCAGTGTTGAATAAGAGGATGAGCAGGATCAAGAGACAGTGTTCACCAGTGTGCTATAAACTAGGCTTCACACCTCACATCAGAGACAGGCGGGAGGATCAGGAGCCCCGGGCACACATGATGGAGAAAAGTATTGATTCCACAACCGCAGCAGAGCACCTTGATCGTCATTAAGTGGGTGATGATCATCATATACAGTATATAAAGTGAAGAAATGAGCCCCTGTAAATACTTTCACTTGGGTTTGCTCTTAACTGTCTGTTTTAAGTTTGAAAGTAGCAATTCAGGAAACACAAGAAGGTTGAAGGTTTCTTTTGATTTTCTCCTCTTGATGAAACTGAGTTCAGTGTACAGTTTTCATCTGCGCTCTTTTTTTATTTGAACAGTTAAAATACTGTGCATGAGTAATGGAGTCTTTCTCCCCTCCTGTGATAGACGACATCCCAGAAGTTGTTTAATGGCTTTGTGCTCCATTTCCTTGTCATGCATCCTGAAGTGACACTGTCTCTCTGGACCGTAGCTTTGAGGAGCAGCTCCTGCAAGGACTGAGGAAATCTGTTAGTCATGCTTAAACGAGCCCTCCCAAGGCACGCTGCATCCAGTGACCTGCTTAAGAAGCACATCAGCACCCCCCCTTCTGTTTTCCACACTTCCTCTTTCATTTAGTCGTCTTTCTTCCATCTACCAGATTCTTTTCTCCTGGCTTGTCCCCCCCACCTCCCCTTTTTTCTTCTTCTCGTCTTTGATATTCGTTTTATTCCCCCAGACCTTTCCTTCTTTCTCTTTCTGACTTTCATATGCTCCATCCAGCACACAAACACTTATCTAAGCCAAACTGCTACTGGCTTCTCCAACCATTACCCAAAGCTTAGTCCAATCATAATTTTTACTTTAAACTCAAAGCCAACTCTCAAATCCAATATATATATTTAACTTATCTAGGACCAAACAGAGTTTACAGATTCACGTGTCATCAACAAGGCACAGTACAGCTTTAGAGTACACAGGCTGTATTTTACTGGATGCAAGAGGATACAGCAGGCTATTTTGGCATTTTCACTTATACTGACAGATAGTAGCGACAGATGGAAAATTTGGAGGGAAGACACTGACACTGGAGATGGTTCACCAGCTGTTGACATTTAGTCTGACTTTGCAATTGTTTACATAGCTAAAAGACATTAGTGAGTAGCTTAGTCTTCTGACAAAGGTGGCAGGCTAATATACAGAATGACCTTAAAATGAGATTAAAGACTTTAAGATTTCATCTGATATTATTAACTGTGAAGTCAACAAATTTCACAAAATACCACAAAATCAAATCAACCTCCATTATCATTTTAGTCTTTTGAGCAGTTTCTCCAAACCTAACATTAAAATCTTTGGGAGGAAGCTGGGTTACCTACAGAGGCACACGGAAAAACCTGCAAACTCTACACTGCCCACTGGATTCAAACCCAGGATCTTCTTGTTGTGCACCAAGTGGCATTTCTAAATTGGCTGTAGGTGACAGTGTGAGTAGGGGTGGGCGATATGGCTAAAAACTGTATCACGATATAAGTACTTCATATTGGTTGATATCGATAATTATTGAAATTTGTTGTTGACCTATTTAAAATAAAGACTAGTAGAAAAATATGCTACATTTAAACATTTTATTTCAACATTATTTAAACATTTATTTATTTTAAATTTAACCTTCCTCAGAAATGGCAACACAACCATGAAAAACACTCAAATAAAAAAATATCCTTAGCCTATATATATTAGTGCTAGGCACTGATGTGGATTACCTTTCTGTACTGGTGTGTACTGGTCTAACGAACTCAGCTGAGCTCCAAAGGGTGGGATCAGCTAAGGTGGTAAAAGAAGTTAGTCGTAATGCCGGTCGGGGGCGGGGGCAGTACTGCACAATTTGCAGACAACATTGGTCTGAGTACGTCCGACTGAAAAAATCTGAAAAACTGCCTAACTGGTGAGCTGACCTTTGCTTTCACAGTTTCTTCGCTCGCTGTCGCTCATTTTCCACTTTTCACCAGGCGTCTCACATCACGCTGGTTCAAGAAAGTTACACAAACAAGAGAGCGTGCACGAGATAACGAGGTAGCGCAACCAAGTTTGATACTGCTCCATGATTGGCTATTAGCATGTCACTCCATATGTTGCTAGGCACCAGAGGACCGAACAACCAATCTTGCTTCACAAGCGAGTGCATTTAAAGCAGAATCTTTGCTCTGGTTTATTCCAATGAAAAAAAAAATCAAACGTTCTATCGATTTCTATTGATATTCATTACGCGTCTATCACGATACATATCATTATCGTTTTATCGCCCAGCCCTAAGTGTGCGCATGAAGGACTGTCTGTCTGTGCTATAGACAGAGAATGATGGGTGTTATTTGCTTCAGAGCAATATTCCACAAGCTCAAATGATGTATTTTCCCACATGACATTACATTACATTTCAAGGTGCTTTATATTGTAAGGTAAAGACCATACAATAATTACAGAGAAAAACTCAGTACACTGTGGGAACCCCCAAGCAGCTTACATCTATATCAGCATAACTAAGGGATGTTTATGTGAATGGGGTAGAAACCTATTCCAGTGGAAGGAAGGCGAGCATTAAACTGACACAGTGGTACAAATACTTCCATTTATAATGTGTTTTTAATAAGCGACATGTATCAAAATTATCAGTGCAGGAGGAAATGTCAGGCTGAGTGACTGATGGAGGTGAATGGCATCTTTTACTGAAAAACATATTTGCTGTGATGCAGCTCTCTGGGCCTTGATTGTGTTTATTTTTTCTTTTTTTATGCCCGAAGGAAGAAATCACAATATAGTTGTATAGGTAACATAATAACAGTGTTCATTTAAGAAAAATAGCAGTAACCTTTCCTGTCCGTCTGGTGAATTATACCACACACTAGAGCATATGAATGCGGTAAAAGATTAGCATGCTAAACCCATTAGCCTACCCTTACTGTGCCCTTCTGCTGCATGCTTAAAGCTGGAAATGAACCATAAGGAGAAGCATGACTGCCGCGGGTGTGCCGGATCAACCCACACAGAGAGGAAAGCTGGAAATGTATAAAGCAACTCATCAAAAACATGCATGTTGAATTGAATAACACGGGGGCTCGTATAAAATTCTCACCTGACCTGTTTTCCTGTGGAAAACAAACGCCTTCAAAGGAATAATGATGTTTCTCCAACACTGACTACAGAGCGATAACTGACAGGGAAGTTGAAAAAAAAAAGTTCACACCTGCAGATGGGTACAGTAACCTGCAGTTCTCAATCATTCCATGTGTGAAACCCTTCTATGTTAGCTCTTTCTAGCTGCAGCTATAAAGAAATAAAAAACAATATGAAAACTCTGTAAAGACAATGGTGCTAAGTTTGGTCTGTGACTCAAATTTTATGTGTAGCTGCCATGAGAGCTTAATATAACATTGATTTTGCACCTTTGGCTCAGTCATCATTGTCACACTCATAAGTTCAAAAAGAAAACATCAAAAAAAGTTAGAGGACAGCCAGAAATTGCATTAAGTGAGTCAGCGGGTAGAGCCTATAGAGCATAGATATAATTAAAACAGAAAAGATGAAAGTGTAGTTAAATGTTGATAAATGTTCTCTTGAATATTTACGTGCTTTGATGAAGACATAATTTGTTTAGAGTATGCTTTGATAAAAGAATAAGCACTTGATCACAATCTGAAGAAGCTTTTTTTAATCGCAGCATAGCTGTTAATTAGTTTTCTCTGGTGCGAGAATATATTGCTTAATTAGTGCGGTGGCATACAACACATTAATATCTAACCTGATTTCTGATGATAGTAATTTGAATTATTTTTAATAATCACCTCCTTATTTGGGAGCTGTGATGTCAAAGATGTTATTGTTTTCCCCTTGTGAGTCAGAAAACACCAGACGGGTCCATGAAAGGTCCGTGTTTGTGCTGTCCTGGTCTGAAAATGCAGATCCTGGTCAGCAGCCTTGGGGAGGAGTTCAGGATTACTTGTATTCAAGAGGCTCTACTATATCTGGAGTCTGTAGATTCCTGGGTGGGATTAGCAGACATCACCTGCATATACCCTGTTTGCTTTAGAAGAGGCTCTTTCTGGCATATCCTAAGCTACTGCCCAACAGCTGTGAGAGAAGTCTGCTAATGTTGGCAGGACAACCACATGTTACAGCCCATTGCTGATACCATCTCCATCGCCATAACCAAGAGCAATCATGTCTGCCTTCAGAGTGATATTGCCTTCATCAGGACTGGGGAAGTGCCCCAAACACAGCCTTGACCAGCAGTGTCACCTTAACATCAGACTGGGGGGCTATTATTTGATCTGGAGAGGCAGCCCAAGTTCC
>VOQJ01033147.1:41827-52490 GCA_015052665.1 Apistogramma diplotaenia | reverse complement strand
GGCAGCCCAAGTTCCTGGACTGTGTCATGAAAACTTCAGCGAGGCAGATATGGTGTTCATGTCATTTTCCTCCAAGCAGGTGTTTCTATTAGAGCTCACAGTTCCCACATGGCAGAGGCAAATGAATGAAAGCAATCCAAATACCAGGAGCTGGTGGGGGCTCTGCGGGAGGAGAGGCTGGAAGACATGTAGAAGTGAGGTGCAGACGATAAGCAGGTTGGCCACTCTTCAAGGTCTATAGATCACGTTGGCTGATATAAAAGACAAAACAATTGAGTCCACCATGGAAGAAAGGGCCTCCAGCTGGCTTTAGATTAGGAGTAATGTTCTATGGGATAGTGCTGCTGGAACACAAACCAGGGCCTGATTAGCCCTGGTTGGATTGCCCAAGTGAGTGTATGATGCTGAAAGGCGCCTAAGGCACATCACTGAAGATGTGTCCCAGCATATCCTAGGATGAGTTTTCAACTCGATAGCTCACGTTACTGCAAATGCACAAAACCCTTCCTAACCAATGTTAATCCGTTTGTCATGACAGGGGAGACATTAATCAATACTGACTTCAAAATTATGCTTGTTTGGTTCACATGCTACAGCAACTAATATCTGCTCACATCAGTGCAATGCAAATGTTGAAAGATAAGCAGTGAACAAGGGATTATGTTTTTTTTTAAATGAAGCTCAGTTCTGCTTTCATCAAATCAGCAATGCTTTAATTCACTGATTCTCTGATTCTCTGTGTCAAAACAAGTCAAAATTCAGCATATCTGAAAAAAACCCACCTGTCATTTCTCTAATTGAGTTTAAGACTCAATGAGTATTCAATGCAGCAACACCAATACATTATGATGCAATCTAGCACAACAGCAGTGCGATAAAATCTTTGAAACTTCAAACTTTTGATATCTGTTGAGATCCAATCTAAATTATTTTCTTTAAACCCCATTTCTGATGTTGCAGCTTTCATTCCAGCCTGTGACAGTAAGCTGTATTGTACTATTTACATCCATATATCGCTGTTTACTCATTTCTTTATTTTGGTTTATTTTTTTTAACAGAGACAATCGACATAATCAACATCACTGTTAATGTACCAAAGTTTTTATGCCACTAATGTACTATGCCTCTGGTCACTGTGCATCTGTGGGTGAAAAAACACCGCACACTGTTACACTGTAATTTCAATATGCTGAAAATATGCTTGAGCTTTGAGGGAAAACTGTGTCATCTTGAAGTCTCGGAAAGTTGTAGCTGATTATTATTTCACTAAAACATGTGTTTTGTAAGCAGCAGTTGCCTTCTCTTAGATGCTTTCCATTCTTACAAGCACACAGGCAGTTTACAATTATAGCAGTGGCAGAGTGAGTGCTGAAATTGATAGTAATTTCCTAAACAATTGGTCCTTGATTCAGAAATAGCCACAAGCTGCATCACTCTCTCCACGGGCTGCTCTTGTCAGTAATAATGTTGAAGAGAGGGCCAAAATGCAGAACATTGAGGCAGGCAAAGCTAATCAAACAAGCCTTTATTGGCTGATCAAAAAAAATCAGTCTCTAAAAAGATGAAATGAAGCAGGAATATAAAACAGAAGCACAGGAAACACTTGGAGAAGAAATGGAGCACAAACAGGCAATCTGACAGAGAACAAAGAGAAAGATTATATATATATACACTGAGATTGTAAAATGAGGTAAGACTATATGTACAGTACACAGAGACTGTAGAACAAGGTACAGGTGAAGATAATTACTGTGGGACAGACAATTACAAACTCAGGGGAAGACAAAACACAGTTACAATCACCGAATTAGAGGGAACACACAAAGAGAAAGACAAAGAGATGTAGATACTAAAATAAAAGATGAAGCAGAACCAGGGAAGATGAGAGAACAAACACACAGACAAAGCAGGAGATGGACAGCAAAGACTGGAGACACTTGAAAATAAGTTTATTAGAAACAGAAGAATGAATATCAACAAAAATAAAAACATCTGCATGGGTCGTTCTAAAGAGCTCACTGTTGCAACAACTCAGTTTATGAAATATCTTCCCTCCTAGAAATTCCTCAATCAACTGCAAGTATTATTATTGTACAATGGAAGCATTTAGGAATCATGAAGTGGGAGCGGGATCGCTGAGTGCTGAGGCTCATAGTGCCTGGAAGTCTGCAGTGATCTGCTTGATCTGCACATCAGCACAAAGCTGTGTGCCAGGAGCTTCATGGCATGGGTTTCCATGGCTGAGCAGCTCCTGTAGGTGTAATGAGTAGGTGGCCCAGTGCATTTGTCTATATAGTGTATTTATTTTTCAATAGAAAATATGAGGCAGCTTTCATGGCACCAGTTGAAATGACTCCAGCCCTGCCAATAGCCAGTAGATGTGTCTGTGAACCTCAGCTTGTTTCATCTGTTTTAGACCCGGTGATTGGTGGAGAGGGTCTGACATACTTTTCTATTCAGGTTTCAAAAAGGAGAGATCATTAGGAAAACCTGGCAATTTATGGATATACAGATATACAGAATTCAGTCTGTATATCCATTTTCAGAATTTAGACGCGGGTGGTGGTGGTAGTGACGATGGAGGCTTGGATGGTGCACTGCGTGATTTGGATGAGGTGGAGATGAGGAGGAGGTATGCAAAGTGGAGATTGGCTTGAAGTACATGGACAGAAAGATGATTGGGACTAGTGCAATGATGTCAGCTTTGAGTTTGACAGCATGAAAAGCAGGAGTGATGTGATGAATATGTAGCCGGATACCCGGGAACGCAGACGGATGAGTGAATACAGAACTTCCTTATTGAACTTAGGCCTAACTTTCATTATGACAATGTTTGCTTGATGGATGTGTGAGAGAATACATCAGTTAGAGCCACAGATGCAATCGTTTCTAAGAGGGATCTTTAATTGTGTAATGCAACATCACATTGCATTCAAAGTTAACAGCTGAAACGTACACTAAAAGATCAAATACATAATATCATGCCCACGATATTATTTCAAACTACTGTGTCTACTCACAGAGCGCCATAACTTATCATAAATTTACTCAGGGAACACCGACGCAAAGGGCATCACTTGTCTCATCTTGACTTCAGAGACTCGCAGTTCTTTCATAGTTGTTGGTTAATGTAGATGGCTGACGGTGGCGCTTCCTCTGAGATGAAATAAAACTGCAGATTAAATAATGAGTGGGAGTGAGAGAAGTTCATTTGTCAGTGAAACTGAAAATCCCTAATCCAATTATTCCTGATACTGTAGATGGTAGATGGAAGCAGGTACAATGTTCCTTTAGCTTTTAGCTCCCATGTTTGTCTGCTTTACTTAATTGGGAGGTGAACTGTTCTAGACGGCTTATACTAATCAGCATTCTTTGCCTCGGGACATCGCACACAATTAGACCATTCTGCTGCCTTGCTAAATGCCAATTTGGACTCTAAGGCTGAGCACTAACAAGGGTCCCTCTCTAATAATGTGTATTCCTGCTTAGATGTATAAAAACCCCAACTGTGCTGAGTGTACAAGAAGCCTTTTTGTCCAATGAAACAGGGATTTATTAGGTACCATTTTGGTTCCATAAGAAGCCAAAAGCCTCCACTCTCTGCAGCGCAGCTCTTACAAAAAACTGCTTGTTTGCTTTGGCTTCCCACTCATTCAGATAAATTGTCAGCTACATTGCTCTGTTTATGACTCTTCAAGGACTTGGTAAGATTTCTGCTTTGTGGCTACATGAAAAGAAACGGTTCATTTTATACATACTTTGGTTGTTATAAGTACTGTCTCTTAAAGCGCTGTAGATAATAAGGCAATAGATTCTGGTCTTAACGCTACTAATAGAGGCCTCAAGTGCAAGAGCAGGTGAGGGCAGTGGAGGTTTTTGCTCTTCAGACGGGTTTAGCTGATTTGTTTTGCAGTCAGAGCAGATAGTGTTAATTTCTGTTATGACCACAAGCTGTGTCTTCTGGAAAGGTGAGAGAACAAAGCAAAAGGCACTGTGTGTTGCTTATCTATCTTTTCAGAGGCTGAAAACAATCTGTCCGTGTGCAGATTGCAATCAGAGGAGGTCAGGGCAATCCAGTGCAACATGATATGAATTTCATTACATGTTCCCAGTGCCAGGTGAGCGGGTGAAAGGTGGCCCAGCAGTGAAAACAGCAGAGAGAATGAACTATGAGTTGATATCACCTACCTGTACAGTCATGGTAAATAAAAAGTACATACTTAATTCTAAGGTTTTATGTATCAGGACATAATAAAAAAATCTGCATAGTATCCAGTGTCATTTATGTAACAAAAATTAAACCAAAAATACAGAAGTAGTTGCTATTCATCAAATGCACTTAATCAACAGATCATGTGTAGAATGTTTGTTGGCCTGGAGCATTCATTTATACATGTTAACACAATGCCAACTAGGAAATATATCATTAAAGATATTGAAGAAGCAACTGTTGCTGTCCATCATCCTTGGAAGGGTTAGAAGGCCATTTACAATTTGAAGTCCATCATTCTACAGTGAGAAAGCTTATTCACAAGTGGAAAATATTCAAGTCGAAGTGAATTGCCGATGTTCTTAGGAGTGGGCGTCCCAGCAAATTCACACCAAGGTCAGTCCAGGCAATGCTCAAAGAAACTGGTAAAAACCCAAGAGCTACATGTCAGGTTCTGCAGGCCTCAGCTAGCATATTAAATCTTACAGTTCATGACATACAATTAGAAAAAGTGAAAAAATATGGCTTGTATAGAAAGAGTTGCCAGGAGAAAGCCTCTTCTCTCTAAAATGAACATGACAGCATATTCTTAGGTTTACAAAGTAGCATCTGAACAAACCGCAAAACCTGTGGAACAATGTCCTTTGGACAGATGAGACAAAAGGCATGCTGTGGAAATGTCTGGCCATAATACACAGTGCCATGTTTGATGAAAACCAAACACGGCATGTCAGCACAAACACCTCACACCAACTGTCAGCAAAATGGTGAAGGGGTGATGATTTGGGCTTGTTTTGCAGCCACAGGACCCGGGCATCTTGCAGTCACTGAGTTGACCATGAACTCCTCTGTATGCCGAAGTATTCTAGAGTCAAATGTGAGGCTGCCTGTCTGACAGCTTAAACTTGGCCCAAATTGGGTCATGCAACAGGTTAGTGCTCCCAGGCATCGCAGCAAATCTGCAACAGAACAGCTGAAAAGGAAGGAGTCAAGGTGTTGCAACAGCCCAGTCAAAGTCCAGAGCTCAACCTGAGTGAAATGCTGTTGCAGAGAGCTGAGCATAAATGAATGCCTGTAAACCTCAATGAAGTCATCCAACTTTGGAAAGAAAAGTGAGCCAAAATCCCTCCACGGCTATGTGAGAGGCTGATAAACTCAAAACAGAAAATGATTAAGTTGCTTAAAATTATTATTTTTTGCTAAAAGTGGTTCCACAAGCTGTTAAAATATTGGCTGTAATTAATCTTTTCCACACACACACACACACACACTGCTTCTGCATTTTGGCTGTGTTGTTTGTCTCAGGTTGCATTTATCTAATTTGAAGACCTGGTTAGGACCAAATTTTTTAAAAATTATATCCTGACATGTAAAAAAATTGAAATTGACGGAAGGTGTACTTTCTTTTTTAGCATGATTAATTAGCAATTTAAAAGTACAATAAAGCACACTATAAGTGTAAAAATAATGTGAACTGGACATTTTTTTGTTTTTTCATATAGAGATGTTCTTTGCTTGCCGGGTTGAAACTGCCTCGTTATGTTCTCTTTCTGTTACTGGCAGAAAACAAGGATTAGAGAGCTCGCTGCCATGAGCAGGTTTTGCCTTTTTATCGAGTTGGAAAGTTTCCTTCTGACTGACAGCTTCTGCGTCTCCTTTGCTGTCAAAACAAGCGATTTTTTGCTTGCAGGTGGTTGATGAGAACCTCATTTATTCAGAATCTCAATAAAACAAAGATTGTTATAGTAATTAAAGCCCGCACTCTTATTTATGCAATCAAAACGTCAACACCAATCTCTTTACATCACCACACTCATAAAATTAAATCCAAAATTAAATCAAATTTCTTGTTTAACGTTTATAATTAGTGTGTATACAGTTAACAGGATTCGTTTCATTAAGGGAGGTTGGGGTGTTGGTCTTCACCCATCAGTGGTACCCAGTGAAAAACGTGTGGCTGTGCACCTTGTTTCCATGGGGAAAAAAAGTGAATGTATTCGTTCCTTGTGATGGTTTAATAATAACTATTAGACATTTTCCTGTGCCACAGTTTTTGCCCTGTTTACCTGCTTTGTGCTCATTCTAACAGAGCTTCAAAGCGCTCAGCACAGATTGCCTGTGGCTACCTGCCTTAAACACAAAGAGCATCTCCTCCTGCAATGCCTGCAGGAAGCAGCTCTTTCTGAGAAGTACAGCAGGTATTCTGGTGTCCTTCTGAATTAGCCGTTGCACTTTTCATCCTCTTTTAAAATAAAATCTTGGTGAGGTGAAGGATTATGGGTTCTTATCGGTATATGAAGATCAGAGGGATTAGTGGTATAATCCCATTTAAAACCACAAAGAGATTTGGCAACCTTGTCTAATTCTGTTCAACCATGATATGCGCACTGCCCCAAACGGCAACACTGGCACAAAGCCAGATTATGTGGCTTCCGTCCATCTCTGCCGGCCTTTGACTCAACTCAAACTTGTTAATTTATCTCGATCCCCTTGTCATCCAGACAGATTTACTAAATTCACTGACCTGGACAGTCGCAGTGAAATGTAGTTAAACTGATCCTTTTTCTCTTCTGGCTGTGCTTGCACTCCACCTTCCTAAATAATATGTTTTAAATGATTAATCTCCACTTGGGTGTGAAATTGCAAAATAACACTTCTTTGCATAACAGTGCAGCCATTATGAGTCATAGGAAAAAAAAAAAACGATGTAGACCCACCCTGCAACAACTGCAGTGTGGAAAAAAAAAATCACCTTCTTCTTCTCGGACTCTCACTCATGTTGTTGAGCAGATAACCCTCTCTCACTCTCGCATGCATGACACGTCGCACTGTCGTTAAATATCAAGACCATCCCTCATCCTAATGACCTAATGTGAACGGCATCAACAATTGCTTCCTTCTCCCTCTTTGGACTTTAATCTCACCAACCTCCATCCACCCGACCTCCGCACTGATAGGTAATGGAGAATACAGGGATTGTGAATCACTATTTCATGACAGCAACTGCCTCTAGATGGGAAATTATAGAGGCCATACATTGAGCCTGAATATCCATATTATAATATGTCATGCCCAATAATCTTTGATGCTTGCATTTTGGGGGGAATAAATGGTTCAAATGCACTCTCCCCTGGCAAATTGAGACACCCGGTACTCTCATCGGTATTCTGCAGAACAGCGATATCAAAAACTGTGGCCAAGTAATTGTAGCGATGCTGAAATATGCTGCTTGATCTCTTTCCATTCAGTTGATCAAACAGGGGATCTGTCAAGGCAGCTGTAGCGAACCCTCTGTTTCAGAGCTGAGAGCATGACAGCACTTCTTCCCTCCACTTCTTTCTGGGTAAAGATAGCTGCTGTGCTACAAGGCCCCGTTTCAGCTCTGTCTCTGTTTGTTTGTTTTCCTTATGAAGTTTTGTTTGATCCTGGGGGATTCTGTTGAAAAGGAGGAACAGCAGACATGATGCTAATCTGTCTTTGAAAATTAGTCCTGCTGAGGTTTCCAGGCAACATCAGTGCACTAGAATTGGGTTGGTCAGGCCCTTATGGCACTGTGTCTGCTGAGTGCCAAGGGAAGCCTGTAAGTGACTGGAAGAATTATGTAGGACTATTTACGGTGTAAAGGATCATCATAGATACTTAGCATGCAGTTAGTGCAGTCACTACTCACCTGTATTCCTATGATGCAGGAAGACTCCTTCTCTGAGCAAGTTCTCCACATGAAACTTTATTTAACTCAGCATTTAAATGCCATCGCTGCTTCTTTCAAAGCATGCTTCTCTTAACTGTATAATGAAACCCAGTCAGTTTCCATCCATCCATCCATTCTCTCCCTGTACAGGGTGCACCCTGCCTTTCGCGCTATGTCAGCTGGGATAGGCTCCAGCCCCTCCGCGACCCTGAATGTCAGTTTGTTAGTTAGAAATATCAAAACTGATTATGTAGCCACACATGATTTAACTGTTTGACTTTTCCAGTTGTGACTGTGTACCTTGGAGCACCTCACTGCCAGGAATTACTGTAAAACACAGCTCTGTGTGTACTGAAAAACATATTCAGCATTATACTGTGCACTGATATGCATATTCATGGTGATGTGACTCGAAACAGTGAAGGTCTCAAATTGCTGCTGTGCTAAGCTGGGGATTGCCAGGCTGTGAAACATCACACAGTGCCTTCATTATGATTTACTGGACTCGTTTAAAAATTCAGATGCTACAAATGTAACCTGCGCTTCTGCGACCACCTTGATTAAAACCTGTTGGTTCCCCACAGCTGACAGATTGTTGACTGTGTTCACTGCAGATATTACAGAAAAGAAGGACCACAGCCAAACATTTCACATAATTTCATCATCAAAGCATTTTCCCACTGAGAACCCATCAGTGATTGTGTGCTGAGAGAATGAAGCCTCTTGATGCAGGGCACTTCGTACCACCTGCAGTCACACCGCAGCAAAGAACAGAAAAACTTGGAGAAATAAAAAGAAAGTCATGTTTCACCGATAACTGGAAGGAACTGTATTTATCCATTCAGTGCTCGCTTGCTTGCTCTTCACGTTAACTAGTCATTGTCAGGGAGATTGCACACTCAATAATGCATACCTGATTTAAAAGACCATTGCCCTTTTGGTACCTTCGCTCTTTTCTGCAGCAGAGACTAGAGCAGGGTGGTGCATCTTAACGTGCCTGGAGCTGATATTTTGCCAATCGCTGGATCTCATTTCCCGGTTTAATGGGAGATTCCGACATTATTGTGACCTAAGGGAGCTAATTTGACCTGTGGAGTGTGCAGGGTTTACTAGCGTCATCGGTGAGAGCTTTACTGGCTTTTTAAGGCACCATCAAGCTACACAGTGGTGACTTGGAGTAAAGCATCAATAATTCAAGGACAGTTAATTCACCCTGAAACTGGTCTCCGTGGACCCTCAAGATAAAGCCTGAGAACTAAGTGAACCTGCTGTGTGAGAGTTCAGTTTTATCTCTTGCCTCATTAAAGCAGATGTGGCCGTGACAATTCAGTGCTTTGGTCAGTTGATTGGTGTTGAGGTACAGTACAAAAGAAATGACAAACGTCATTTCTTTATATTTTGCTTCCAAGGACTCACTGGTTGCTTTTTGACTAATTTTCAGTCTGTTGCTTGTACCTGAGCAGTTTCGGGGGAAGTGGAAGGAGGTTTTTTTGTTTGGTGAACTGGTTAACACTGCCCTGTGAAGGTGCTGCTGTTAAATCTAAAACAAAAATTGCAATGATAACAAATTTACAGAAATATAATAGTATTTTTGCACAAACAAGATGATTTGCAAAGAGCTATTAGCCAAAAACTTCATGTCAGCATGGCGTGCAGTGTGTCCTTATAAACATTAGGAAACTATAAAGAAAGAAGTGACAGGCCCCTCAAAACCTATCTACAGCAGATGAACAGTATCTGAAAGTCATGTAAGCAAAGACCTGCCACAGGACCTGAGAGATGCATCTGACCTTTCAGCCAATCCATATACTGATCACTGCAGGCGCACCAGAAATGGTCTCAGTGGAAGGGTGGCAGTCAAAAAGCTATTTTTAAGGAAGGCAAACAAAGAGAAAAGGCTGAGGTATGCCAAACTAGACAAGAACTGGACTGAAAATCAGTGGCATCAGGTCTTATGTAGTGATAAATACAAATTATGTTGTCTACAGCCATCTGTGAAACACGGCGGAGGCTCTGTCATGGTTTGGGGCTGCATTTAAGCCACCCGTTTTGAAGATCTTGTCAAAATTGATTGAATTTTGAACTCCGCAAAATACAGTCAGATTTTGATTCACCATGCAATACCATCTGGAAAGCTTCTGACAGCTTCATTTTCAATGACAGTCATCACAAACCCTGATAGAAAAACACACAGTAGAAGACTATCAGTCATGGGGTGGCCTCCCCCGAGCCCAGTGCTTAACTTTTCTGAAGCACCAAGTGATTATAAAAAGGCAACAAACATCCAGAGAATAACACTGAATGTCCTTCAAGGAGCCTGAAGAGCGATTCCTGAAGACTACTTAAAGAAATGACCAGAAAGCTGACTCAGAGATTTCAGGCTGTGCTGAAGAATAAAGGTGGCCAAACCAAATATGGACTTTCAAGCTCATTAGAATTTTACAGACTCAGTTTTAATTTTTTTGTGGTATTTTTTTTATGTCTGTTTGCATGTTTCAATAAATTGCTGAACCTATTTCTTATTTTCCAAGAAAAATATAAAGAAACAAGGAAAACTCAGAGAGCATAATCCTCCGTTAAGGCAGCTTACTCCCAGGGCAGTGTTTACTTTTAGGCGAGTAGGATATTTTGTATATATATTCATTTTTTTTTTTTTTTGTTCTTTTAACACATACTTTAAGAAGTTTGTGGTGCAGTAAAAAAAAGGGCAAAGTGCAAAGTGCCTGGTTTTTTATTTATTAGGCTTAATTTTTTTTTTATAA
>VOQJ01033147.1:28449-40540 GCA_015052665.1 Apistogramma diplotaenia | reverse complement strand
CAAGTCTGTCACAGCAAGTCTGACCTTCTAATGACTGGTCTCCAGCTACGGCCACAGCAGGACTCTCATGTAATTTCCTTTTTTATCCAGAAAGATGACAGGAGTTGTAGCAGTTGGAATGCTGTTATATGATTGGAAAACAGATATGGTGTATTTCTCTGTGTTGGGTGGAATGGGTTGTGCCTTCTTCTCACAGCTTCAGTGGATGCTGAGAGTTGGTGAGATTAGATGTATGAAAAAAAAATCTCATTTTGTTCTGCTTCAAAAAATACAGCCAAATAACATTTAGGACAAACTGTGGAGCAGTGCTGTCTCTATTTTTGTTAGAGCACGCCACTGGATTGGCAGCTTACTGAAGAGATGATGTATGGAAACACAGACATGCAGGGAGCATCTCTTGTGCTGTGATGTGTCTCGATCATCTGCTGGAGTGTAAATCAGCGGTAAACAACTGCAGTTTTTTAAGTCTCAATGTGGTGCTCTCAATCGGGAATCAGAAGCGCTCTGCTTCTCAGCAGTTTGATTTCACACCGCTCTGAAAACTCGGGAGCCTGTATTTATAACTTGTTTTTTTTTATTCACTTAAGGGGGTGAAAAAAGAAATAATGTGCTCATTAGAGCTGTCAAACTGCCACCATCCTATGGCTTTACTGGATTTCAATTTCTTGTAAAAATACACTTAATTTATCAGCTGGAAATGAAGCTTGACTGCAAAAACAAACAAACACACAAACAAACAAACAAACAAACAAATAAACAAACAAAAACAAACAAACAAGTTCAGTTCAGTTAAATTAATATGCCAACAACAGTCACCTCAAGGTGTTTTATATTGTAAGGTAAATAATAATTACATAGAAAACTCAGCAATCAAAACGACCCCTGTGAACAAGCACTGGGCGACAGTGGGAAGGAAAAACTCCCTTTGAACAGGAAGAAATCCTGGGCAGAACCAGGCTCAGGGAGGGGCAGCCATCTGCAAAGGCCAGCTGGGAGTGAGGGGAGGGAGACAAGACAATAGACATGCTGTGGAAGAGAGCCACAAATGAATAACTATTAAATGCAGTTTGGCGGCTCCCGTTAGGCATCACCACAGCAGATCATCAGCTCAGCATATCCCTGCTATCCTCTACTGTTGCAGCAATCCTCTGATGTCTTCCTACACTACAGCTTAGTGTAGGAAGTGTCTTATCTGTGGTCTTCCTCTTCTATTGCTCAGAAGGTGTGAAATCAAACTTATAGAATGAAAAGGCAGCTTTTCAGCAGTAGTTAGATACTTCAACCCTTTTCCAAAGATAACTAAACTCACTGGGATTTGAAGAATAGGATGCTAGAAAGGATTGGCTAACAAATCTGACCAATCTTGATCTCAGGAGTGTGCTGTTTATTGGCATCATGAATTGTTAGTGCACAATGCAACACAATACCTGGAAGTGTTACCCTACTAACATCTAAAATTGTCAAAACTGTGAAAGTTTGTCTTGGATGAGTGAAAGGATATCTGCTTGTTTCCACAGCGGTATACCTGGGAAGAAATGTGGAACCATTATCTTGTCTGCTGAGGAGCTGGGAAACTGCAGAGTAAGTCCCAAGAGTTTTAACAATCATACTTTCTTTTGAGTAACTGTTAGTGACAGAGTAAATGCTTTGCACTGTTCACTTTTCACATGTGAACTCAGCCCTTTAACATCGTCACATCTGACTTTAAATGAGCGAATTGTTAAATTGTGACACGTCACTGTGAAATTGCCTGCGTTGCATGGAATTGCTCCATAACGCATGTAGAGCAATGCTCACAAGTCTGCTCAGGCGAAGTGGGATATTTAATATCCTTTACTTCAGTGAGATATATCGTGCCATAACTGTCCCCATTAAATGAGCAGGATATGCTGTGTTATTTTGCAATTGCGTTTGTCATTTGGAAATTGTGTACATAGTGAATATGCTATGAGTTTGAATAGCTATTTAATGAGACTGCCTTCGTTCCAATCACTAAAACAGACACTTGCTCCTATGTGGTGTGTGTTAATCCATAAGTCTGCGTTAATAACCTGTGTCCACTAATGCCCATTGACTTTCTCTCCACACTGCTAAATGAAGATAGTAAATAATCACATTATCCTGCTGCCAGTGGAGCAGGACTTATTGGCCGCAACAACTGGTCTCCCTCAGAGGCTGAACAAAAAGCCCTCGAGCTTCTCTATTAATGTTTTATGGTTCCTTAACACGTGTAAGCAATGACTCAATGGTTTCTAACTTCCTGACATACTTGTTTAGTAAAAAACAAAACAAAATCACCCTGTTTAACAGTGCTTATACCTGACTATGATTTTTTTCTGTGTTTATTTCCTGACAAATAAAGAGTCGCCTGTTAGAATGAGACAGATAAGCCATGCTGATAATGAAACCTCCGTGATAACCATTACTGATTCTGCCCTGCTGCATTGAAGTGTCAGTGCTCACAGTCATTGAAGGGCTGCTGTGAGTCATCAGGTGCATCGGATCTGCAGATGAGAATGATAGGAGTTAGCATCATCGCTGCAAAGCACCACTTCAAGACGTGATTCAGTAATATAAATGCAAATGATCGTTACTGGTACAAATGATGAAATTTCCTTTCTCCCAGACTCCATTAGAGAGACACAGACTTGACATGCCCCTCCAGACCGGCCCTGTTTACACAGAATTTAACCCTGAACAGGGGAATCTCAGGCTTGAGAAAAAAGCAGAGAAATGAAAGCAACAACAGACTAAAAGCGTGACTCTGAAGACGGCGCTGTCAGCACAACACTACACCTGTGAATTCTAACAGTTTGGATTGCCACCATCCATCTGGATGTTGTTTATTCTGCAATCCACCTGTGACCAATAAATGGAGGTAGCTGAGTTGCTGCATCGCCTGAGGTAAACACTGCAACTTTTGTTTGGGGAAACCGAGACCAGCAGAGGGGGAATCGACTGGGCAAGTTCTACAGGGACTGTGAATCGAGAACTGGGTTGGCTCTCACCTTCGTGGTGGATTTGCCAGGTATCATTAGACAGAGCAACACCCTTCGCGTGGATCAAAGGCTTCCTCTTGGCTGTCGTTGCCTCTGGCACATAGGGGTGCTAAGCAATGGCTGGCTGGCTTCACATCTTCCACACAGTCCAGCTGCAGCTCTGTCTGATTTAAATAAAAGTAAATCACACATTTAACATAAAGCCGTAAAACCTCGATCCTGCTTATCAGTATGCAAAACAGCTATTGTTCACCATGTGGTCAAATGAAGGCCATTTTATTTATAAAGCTTGAAATTACAAGTTTCCTACAAAGAGGCTTTTTAGTCTGCACAGATCATCCTTACATCCTTTGAATACATAAAAACTAATCAAGCAAATCAAATAAATTCAAGCAACACAAAAGGTCTTGGAGAATTTCTGCTGGCTCGCTATTTACTATTAGCGAGCCCTGATTACACTGACATTTTCCATTTATCTTCCTCGAGCAAATATTCTTCAGTTTATCATTGTCGTCAGAAGATTTCATGTTCTTTTTTGTGCTTACATAATACCCATCCTTACGTTGACACAAATCCTTCACCTGAGGCTTACAGTCATAACAGGAAAATGCTCAGATGAATGGGGTGATGCGTGAAGCATACAAAGTGGTTGTCTTAATTTCTGTTTCATATAATCCACCGGCTTATGATTCATTTTGTGATTCACTACAGTCTGCGATCCTGAGGATGTCATAAGCTTATGTAATATGAATTCAAGCACTGTCTGCATTACTTTGTATTTCTTTGAAAAGACCAGCCCCACTCTCTGTAAGTTGCAGTGTGCATTGGTCTGCCACTTACCCCATGCAGCGATATCTTGGTAGAGCAGAGAAATGGGTAGGAGGATGTAGACTGAACTCAGTATTCCCCTGCTGCTCCTAAACCTCAGTGGCTGAAATGAATGTTCTGCCTTTTCCTCACTTAATGAGAGAACACTGCTAGGTTCCAATGTGGGTATGTGTTATCTATGCCTAATGAAGGCTTAGGGCACTGTGCTGCCATGATAGTGTAATTGTAGAAGCTGTGTCAGGGTTAAGCAGGATGGTTATACTATGGGTCTATTTTTAAGGGCTGGCCTGAGCAAACTCTTATAACGTGATGTGTTAGTTTTAATCCACCAAAAGGGACCTTGGAAATTAAATGTTCTTGTTGAAAAACCAGAGAGGGAGAGCTTGACGCACTGCAGGTAGAAAATGCAAAGATACTGCAGACTGGATAGAAGCACAGATAATAACTGAAAATGACAGGAGGAAATGAAAATGGATATATAGCAGCACATTTAGCTGCCAGCACTGACTGTTTTAATCATAGCTTTACTCTTCACCTGCTTCAGCATTTCCACTATGTTAGACGGATTCATACTGCGGCTGGAGAGAATTGCTGTAATCAAATTAGTTCATTCTTTATAGATGCTTATTTCCAGCACTGTAATTTTAAATTTTTTGGACTCCACAGGAGTAACTTCATATGATTTCAAAATTGCTTAAAAAAATCATTATTTTTTATCTGATGTTGGATCTGCATATTCTCAGTTCCTCCGCTGAAAGGGGGAAAAAACTAAAACAAGCTGCTTCTGGATTAGAAAAATTAAGCCAGCGAAGTGTCTTATACTTTAATTCTATCTGAAGACCACAGATGGCAATACCTGTGGTTGCAGAAAGGCATCATGACCTATAGATGTCTTTGGGTAGACAGCTCTCTGACTTAACCTCTTTAAACACTTTCCTGCTTTTGAATGAAAAATGAAGGCGTACCATGACTGAGGATTATCTGTTATTATTGTCTGTTGTGTGAAACCTCACATCACTGACTAATGACATGTCGGTTGTTAGCAAATGGGCATGCAACCAAGATGACAACAGTGGAAACACTCATTTGAGGCTTCAAAACAGGACTTCAGAAACTAATGCATGATATCATGGCAGCTACACCGACCTTTTAGCCTCTTCTTTTATACTATGTTCTTTAAAAAACCCTCCCCCCTCATACACGCACACACACAGCCTGCCATTAAGTAGAATACTCCAAGCGTTACTGCACTTTGCATTATGTAGTAGTATCCAAGTTTCTCTCAGCAGTTCTCAGAAATAGTGCAGCTCTGTTCTGTGCGAGGTCTGAGTCCAAGGCATAAAGTGGTGCTGTTGGGGTAGTGAGAGGCAGGTCAGTGGCAGGCCATGCCCGACTCATGTGGGCCAAAGCAATCGATAGAGGCCCTGCACCATGCTAGTTCAGATCTAATAGTAACACTTCAAAACCTAAAAGCCCCGAAGACCAGTTGGGTAAAGATAGCTTTTCTTTTTGCTCCTTGAAAGCTTCAATGTCGTCTGGCTTTCACAGACTCTAAGATATGATAATTAGACCCCGGACTTGCACATGTAGTAGGTTTAGGGGTTATAAAGCTATTAAAAAGGCTTGATCGTCATTGAAGTGATGATTCTGCTGATGGAGAACACACAGCAGTTTCTTCTGATGTGGACATTTACCTGTCCAGCATGCCCATTATGCAGCTTCATTATTATACAATATAGTGACCACAAGGAGCTGAATGAGAATCCAGAACATTATGGAGCATGCTCTTTGTCTTTGATGTGGCAGTACACATCGAAATGCTGCCTAAATGAGTATAATTATGATAATACCAACCTTTCTAATGTATCATTAGCTGCTCTAACACCCTCCACATGCTTTTGTACACAGGCCCCTCCCCATTCCATGTGCAGGGTGTTAGATCCATTTATGTGCCTCTCATATTGTTACATTTATTTTATACAGCATAACAAGGCATTTTCAATTTCATATCCCATGTCCCTTCTACATTGTTATGCAGGTGTTGCATAATAAAGAAATGGTAATGAATGCATTTGCAGGTTTTGGAAACTACAGCCCACTGTGTGGTGTGGCTCTCCTCTTATTAAGATTCAGTCAGCACTTTGCTTTTAGTTGGTGCTTCAGTGCTTTTATATCTTGGCACACAGCATGTATACACAAACATCAGGAGGCAAACGCAGCCAGTTGCATGGATTTAAAATGTCCTGTACTTTTCAGTCTTTCCATTCCTCTGACTGCTTTTCTCCTTTGTCTGCAGGATTACGCCACCATGCAATTTTGTGCCAACAAACTGGATAAAAAGGACTTCTTTGGAAAGTCAGACCCCTTCATGGTCTTCTACAGAAGTAATGAGGATGGCACGTGAGTTTGTCTTTTTGCTTTTGCTTCTCAGTAGGTTTTCTGTTTCTTGGCGTATCAAAGCCAGGCTGGAGGCCATGAAGATCCAAGAGGAAGGGGGGCAAGGTTGAGAAAATTAGAAATTAGATTGGAACCCATTGAACTCAGCTGCATAGCAAAGCAGTTTGCTGCTTCAGACGTGAGAAGATTTTATCACTGTTTTTTTTTTTTTAAGTGTTTGTTTATATTTTAGAGATGTTTGTCTCACCTCCAGGTTCACTATCTGTCACAAGACCGAGGTGGTGAAGAACACACTGAACCCCGTGTGGCAGCCCTTCTCCATCCCTGTCAGAGCGCTCTGCAATGGAGACTATGACAGGTGGGTTGACTGATGATACACAAGCATTTCGAAGACAATTATTCACACACACTCAGAGTTTTGTTTTTCATGGAGAAATCAAAGCACCGCAGAGTTTTAATATGTGGTGTAATTCTTACAACATGGATCAGTGCTATTGAATTTAGACAAAATAGATTTTTTAATGTTATTCTATCTGCTGCTGAAATAGACAATTATTACAGGCTGACGAGCACTACATGCCACCTTGCCTGGCTCTTTATTGATTTCTCCACAATCACCGAGAGCCTTTCAGAGCATTTCAGGGTTTCTGATTGGTTTCTCTGGTGGCGTCTTCCAGCTTATCTGAATCCGTTCAGAGTGAAGGGCACTGCCGAATACCGGAGGAGCAGGAAGAGTTTTGGCAGCAAGATAAAATAACACGAAGGAAAAAGAAAGCGAGGGGAGAGGGAGAGTTGGTCTAAAGATGTTGACAGGTGGCTGGAACAACACAGGAGCCCTTCTCTGTGTGTGTGTTTGTGTGCAGGAGCAGGAAAATGTTTAGACCAAGACAGCAGTGTGAGTGTGTAGAAGTCATCAAAGAACATGTCAAACCATGCCCTCCGCTACACTGGGTGTCAGCGAAAGTTCGCTGCTTTCAGTCCCGTCTCTGTTCACCTGCCCGGAGAAGTTAATTGGGTCAGACAGATGGAGCAGAAGCATGAAAGTATCCTGATTCCCTTTGAGGATTTTGATGACAAGAGAAATCTGCAGCCATTTAGGGTCTCTCAGCTTTTCTTATAAAATATCTACAGTTTCCAGTACTGAGCCCTCCTTGATCTATGCAGCAGAGCTGCTGCAATTTTCAGTCTTTTCATCCTGTACTTTTCAAAATATTACATTTTAATTTCACTTTAAATTGCATAATTTTACCTCACATTGATTTCTAGGGCTTTTTTGGACTCAGGCTCTTTTCAAATGCACGGACAGAGTGGTCTGTGTTCTATTTTCTGCACTTTATCTTTTGTCCTTTTTCACATTTCTCCTTCAAATCTATAGCAAAATTAATAATGATGCATTGACTGTCTCTCTGCAGTCACATTTTTGACCATCATGCAAATCTGATAAATCTCTTGCAATCATCTGTCTCCGATAGCCATCAGAGAGTGAAATCTCTCCCATTTCCACTCAAACATAACCCTAAAATGAAATTGATCTGAAGATTGAACTGCCCCCTAACTCTGTTGATTATAATGATGCTCATCACCAGGGAATCATCTGCCATAAGTGGCCCTGAGCCTCAAAAAATAATTTGTTTTCTTCCAGTTACTCAAGATTGCAAGGTTTTCTCACGCTGACTCTGAGAATCTTGTTGATTTGAAGGGAGGCAACTGATGATTTCATCACAGACCCTCAGTGCAAATCTCATCTCAACCCTTTCTGCACCACACGGTTTGCACGTGTTTGTTAGCTGGGAAATAGCGAAGACACAATCAGTTCAGGTCAGGATAACAGGGTAGCTCTAATATTCAACCACCTCTTGTATCCTTTGACAAATGACTGACAGCAGCAGCTGATGGGAGGATGGGGGTGGCAAGCCACGAGAAGAAAAGAAGAGGCTTTTTCCTCATTCTGCCTGCATTCTCTCAGGCTTACTCATTTGGTTTTTCTCCTACCAGCTTATTTAAGGTTATTTTCCTAGTGGTTAGTTTTCTATCTTAGGCGTGTTGTGAATGCTTTCCCCAAATTTTGGCTTAATTACCCTACTCTTTAGACACACGAAAACAATTAAGCATTTGATGTCATCTTAGTAATCTGCTATAAAAATGATCTTTTTCCATATTTTTTAATGCATGACTGAAGCCAATAGAAACCTAATAAGCCTTGTGAATTTGCATTAATGCCAGTCTTGGTTAAATGTTGGCAATTACCAAAACTGGCATTTAATTATTAGCTAATATATTATGAAAACCTACCATGTATCAGTCTGCTGCACAATCCAGCTTCAAAGAGGTAACAGACCATTGGATCTTCAGAAAGATGTTTGCATCTTTTGCATGCAAGACACAGAGCAGGCTCTCTTTGATGGATTTAATTCAGCCTTCACTAACAATTAATGAGCTTAAGTGACTTGGTTTGTCATTTCCAAAATGCTCTTTGTAAAATTACTCCTCAAGAATATTACATTTGTAGCTCACACATGACATAAATATGCTCACAGAAACAAACAAACACATTTTATTCTCTTTGATGTGCTTCATAGGACAATCAAGGTGGAGGTGTACGACTGGGACAGAGACGGGAGGTAATGAACACACACACGCACACACGTGTAAATTGTATATGTCTTTGTTTTAAAGTATACATCCATGATTATGTTTCTTGTGGTGGAATTCATACATTAACATTTATCTTCCACCCGTCAAGGCTGTGCCTTCTGTATCCAAACAAACTCTTTGTGATGCTGTTTTCTTTCATCTCTTTTTCACCAGCCATGATTTCATCGGTGAATTCACCACAAGTTTCAAAGAGCTGTGTCGGGGTGAGAACCAGCTGAATGTGTATGAGGTGAGTGCAGATAAAAACAGCCACCTTCAGATCAGTAGATCTTTATGTAAAACCAACAAATATTGATGCAGCTTTTTATTTTTAAGCTACTCCAAAGCAGAATTCGGGTCACAATGCAAATGACATTCTGAAGGAATGATTTAATTGTGCAGATCCATTTTGGTTAATGCATGTGTTTCAAGTCAAGTGATGCATACCATGCAAAACGTGACTGGTCAAAGCTGCGTGCAAATGATTAATGACTGAACTGTGGCTGCACCTGTGCCCCCAAATTATTCAGAGTCACAAAAGTGAACCTGCATCAGCCTGAAAACAAATCAATGTGCCCTTTATGCACAGCAAGGTCTTGTTTCATGGCAGGAAGTTCTACAGGTCTTACTTGTTTGAGCAAAGTTGTGGCTGTTTAAGATTAACAACTAGCCTCCCCTGTTTGTCCTTACCCTACCTGCTATTAAGCCTCTCAGAGGTTAAGTGGTGCCATAGACCAACTGGGGAAGAGTGCTTCTGTGGTGAGAATACAAATGGAAATGTGACAGAACTATGTTAGTAATTTTGCTTTTTGGATAGTACTCAGAAATTCTGAATAGGTCCCTGTTCATTTAAACACTTGCCATATTACATTAGCCTCTGAATCAATCATAGAGGCACCCTAAGAAAAGAATAGGGCCAGTAAACATAGTGAGTTTGGTTGGGTAAGACAGTGCCCTTTTACACTGCTGACACGGCATAAGGATGTGCATCCATTACCCTTCACTAAACCTTTAAATATATAAAACACAGCCAGGTCAGAGACCTTGAAAAACTTTTAAGATGTAGACAAAAATGACATAGCACCATCTTCTCTTCTCTTCTTTTCAGCTCTTTGCATATTTCTGTATACTCAACGTGACATGTTTACAAAGCTCAAAATTATTAGTGCCATGAGTGGAGATGACAGCAGGCTAATGCCAAAGGAGGATGGTGTAACTGAATGTGATTTCTTTGTGACGTAACAAACACGGCAGTGACTGAGTGGTGGTCACGGTGCTGCGAGGCATCATTTTTTAAGACAAGTTCGGGGAGTGCTTTAGAAAGTAAGAGCCAGAAAGGAAGAGTAGAGAAGGGAGGTAGAATGGGATACCTTTTACATTATTATGCTGCATGGTTTCCTGCAGGCTCATGCTTTGTGTTTGTGTGCAGACCCATAGAATGAGCAGTGGAGATATTTGACCTGGTTTACTGTTGCATGCAAGTTTATGCCTGCAAGCTTAAATGCAACTTTATTTTAATGCATTGAGGGCTGTAATCACTCTGGTTGCCTTGGATATCATTGGTATATTTTACCCATTTTTTGTTTTCAGTGAAGTCTATACTGTAGGGTTTTGGACAGCTGCACAATTTTGCAGTTATGGCCTTGTGAACCATCATGTAGGCTTTGAAATGAAGCAGCCAAAATCTTATTGAAGTGCAGGGTATAACCTCTCAACATCCACCAGCTCTTAAGCTGTTACAACTATGTCTCAGGTCATTGTCCTTCTGCACTGTGAAGCACCATCGCGTCGGTTTTTCTGCATTTGGCTGAAACTGAACAGAAAATATAGCTCTGTCACTTCTGTTGCAGTCACATCATCAATAAACACTAGTGACCCACTTCCATTGGCAGCCATTCATCCCCATGCTGAAACACTGCCTCCACCATGTTTGACAGATGATGCGATTTCCTTTAGATCACAAGCTGCTTCTTTCGTTTTCAGCACTCTTAGTTAATTTCGGTTTCATCTATCTCAAGAGTCTTCTCATTTCAGGGCTGGGCAAGGCTTTCTAAGATTATTTTTTGGCAAAGTCTAATCTGATCTTTCTGTTCTTGAGTGCTGCCGGTGGTTTGCAACTCGAGCTAAATCCTTTGTATTTACATTAATGAAGATTGGTCATGATTGTAGACTCTGACAATGACACGCCTACCCTCTTAAGAGTGTTCTTGATTTGACTAGAGGTTGTGAAGGGGCTTTTATTCATCTATGAAAGAATTCTAAGATCATTCACGTTAGTTGTTTTTCATGGTTGTCCAGACCTGAGCTCTCCTTTGTTTTCTCAGCCTAATTACCAAATGCAAATTTAACACTTGGAATCAACTGCAGACGTTTTTATCTCCTTAATTTATCATAAAATAAACTGCTTATCAGTTAATTGTGCAATTACCTTTGATGCTGTGAAAATGCAGGGATGACGCAGAAACATTTGATGCGACATCTTTGCCAAACCCCTTGAATTAAAGCTGAAAGATTGCACTTGATTGCTTCATTTCATTTCTTCCAGTGTGTGGTGCACAGAGGCAAAAGCACAAACATGGTGTCACTGTCCCAAAACTTGGATCCGACTGCATGCATCTGCCCCCACACTACATTTGGACACAGCGTTATTCGTACTTTATGTTGTTATCATCACCAAAACTGGCAGCATGCATGTAAAATTTACAGTAGAGTGCAGATGCTTATAAAAATCCCCCTGAATTATCAGTATTTTGCTGCGAGGCATGATCAATGGTATCTCATTCTCACCTGCTGCAGTTATTGGATTCGCTCCCTATGCTCCATTACCCTTACAGACATAGAGTAGGAGGATAAAGATGTTTTTATTACTTGCCCAAGGGTGGATAAAAAGAATTGTGCTGCAAGTTTACATTATCATTATCCTTCGTTCCTATTCTGCCTTCACACCAGGTGGTGAATGCCAAGAAGAAAATAAAGAAAAAGAGATACATCAACTCTGGGACGGTGAGTCTGAGCTACAGTAAGAGCAAATCTCCTGGTGCTCTCACAACCCTGCCTCCCTTCTCTTTTGTATTCATCAAGAAGTTTCCACTAAGTGGATTGCATGAACTCTGCTAAATGTTTTTGTTCTATTCAGTATCTCTGAGCTTATGATCCAGACTGTGAATTTAAGTAGACGGGAAAACATTCCACTGACCTCAAACGGGGGGGGGGGGGGGGGGGGGGTGGCGTTG
>VOQJ01033147.1:3203-17018 GCA_015052665.1 Apistogramma diplotaenia | reverse complement strand
TTTCCATTCTTGCCCTACGTAGTCACTATATGTACACTACATGGGAAAAAGTACTGGACTACCTACACATTACACCTACAGAAACTGTTTGGAAACATACATCATGAAGCTCCTGGTGCACAGTTTTTGTGCTGATGTTAATGCCAGAGGATGCTGGGAGCTCTGCAGGTACTGAGTCAGTAAAGTACTGGCAACTCTCATGGACTCACCATTCGGTAATCATGTTCTGTGACTATGTGGCTACGCTGAGTGGTTCCTGAAGGCTTCCACTTTGCATTAATAACACTTACAGTTGATCGTGGAAGATCTTTCTGGCATCCTATTACATTCCCATTCATTCACAAATCTTTGAAGGGTGGCTCAAGACTTTTGCACAGTATCTTTACAGTGTCCATGTTGTACCTGTCTGTTCCTTGTAGTTTGTGTTCTCCAGTTTCCAGAACATACTGATGAGACTGTAGATGAACTGTAGGTACATTCTTTGTTTCCTGTTTTGCATTACATACGATAATCCACCCCACCCACATTGTGAAGTCTGCAGGCATTTCACATTACAGGCCCCTGCCATATGGTGTTTGTCTAACTGGAAGGGTAAAGTCAATATGACACTGATACATTTGTGCCTATTTTAAACTGTTGTAGTAATTCAAGGTGATCCACAGACAGTTTGGGGAGCTGTCATTTTAGCTTGGAACAAAACAGAAAGAAGAGGAGACAGTGAGTGGCGAGTGAAAGGACAAACTGGAGCCAAGAGGGAATTGTTGGACTACCTGAGCTGAAAGATTTGTGTTGAATTAGATTGCATGAGGCCATTTAAAGGCTGATGTCAGATTTAAAAACGCCTGGTGAAATATAGGAAATGGTGATGGCCATTAATTTGTCCACTGAGTAATATATTGCTCAAAGAGGAGTCCTGAAATGAAAAATGACTGAAAAATCACCAGCTGTCAAGGACTTGGGGATTGCGAGGATAAAAAGAACATCTCCAGATAAGCCACTGGTTGTTTGCCAAAGCTGGCGATATTGCAGCATTCAGTCAATGTGAATACGTATTGATTTTTTTTTCTCAGCAACTTAGGCATGCAGTACTAACCAAAAGCTTTTAGGTACTTTAGATATTTGCCTTCTTACTCTTTACACAGTATCATTTGGGGAGACATTTCGAGAGCACAGGATTGAACTATTAATTTACAAATATGACACAAGGCAATGTTGTATGCTGCAGACAGTCGGGTTAAAAATCACATGCACTATCCTTGTAGGTTGTTTAATACAGGTCAGAGTTCGGCAATTATGTTTAAGGATGCGGTTGTGTATAACAGTCTAACAGGCAGTTTGAATGACAGTTCCCATGTATCAGTCTGTACTGTCCTGCAGTCTTAACATTCACTCACCATCGCGCTTTTCTAACCAAACATTCAAACTAACCACAGAAATCAGACTTTCAAATCGAGGCAGCATGCCATCGTAACAATTCCCCTTTGTCAGCTGAACGCTCGAGCTCAATGCTGATTAATGAACTGAGGTCAGAGCCTCCCCAGGAGGAAGGTGCCATTATCTACGATACTGTGCTTGTGGGAATTTCTGAATGGAGGTGAAGCCAGGAAAAGGCAATCAGTGTTAATCACAACGAAAGAGCACGCACTTTGATCTAAGCTCCCCCTCCCTTCTCTCTCTTACTCTCTCTCGGGAAATAAACAGATCCAACAGAGACTAGTTAGGCCATGTTTAGTTTCTTTTCAAGGTTTTGGCTATCATTATAGGCTCATGAATAAAAAATATCCAGGAGTTTTTGACTTTTTTTTTAGGCTGTAGGTTGCTTTTTCAGCCTGGGGGTAGTGAATGAAAGTGAGTTACTTTATTTTGATGCTTTGTTAATACTCATCTTTCATGATGTTAACCACTAAGCCAGCTGTATGTTTTTGGAAGCTCCTGGTGAAATGACTGTGCTCTTATCAGGCTTTCTGCCTTTTGTGGGATGTGTTTGTGGGCTTGTTAAATCTTTAAGTAATGTAATAATTTAAAGATCAGACCAGTCCTCTGGATGCATTTTGGACATAATTAATTTATGTAGAATACCATTCAAAGGTTTGGACACACTTAGCCATTCTGGTACAGTACGATACACTGTGTATCTCTTTCTCTGCTTCAGAAATCCAACTATAAAAGCCAGCATCAATTATGCAAGAGAGGCAGTTGTGAAATTAGACAATTTTGTGTAGTCAGCACTGTTTGTGGTTTCGTTTTGGAGCACCTCTTCTCAGATGAGAGCAGAGTGCATGCTGAAACCTGGGAGAGCTTCATTAAACTGCAGCACTGAGTTTCCCTGCCTCTCTTTTGTTAATAGCATCCTTTTCCCTATTCATCTGTTTCAGGACTCAGATTCACTTCACAGTGGCCATTGATTTCACAGCATCAAATGGTGAGTGTTTCAACAACCATCGCCCATGCTCTGCCTCCATTTGTCATTTCATGTATGACTACAGGATTTTCCATTATTCAAAGAGGGGCTGGAGGTTTTTCTCTCCCTGTTATACCCCCCTTTTATCACAGTGTTCACATGTCAGACACTATAACATAAAAGATTTCTGCTCACAGTAACAAAACCATTCATATTATTGAGAATTGAAAATATGATAGCTATTGTATGTCTACACAGACATACACTAATGTAGAAATGAACAGAATCTATATAATTGATTCCACGATATCAGTAGTATCCAGTCAGTTGCCCTCTTCAAAGTGACTGGATTGTCAAAATGGCGATAAAGTGACAATAAGATGGAGTCAGTCCACAACTGAGTGGAGTCAAGTTTGTAATTGCATGCAATGTTTGTCATAATAAGGTGATTAACTATGAAACATCAACAAAAATCCCACTACTGTTGTGTACAGACACAGAAATTCACATTCACTATTTACAGAGTAAAAACAGAACCTCAAATTCAGAAATTGCTCTGCAAATAGTGACATAATTGCTGCAGGATGGCGATTTAACTTCAGGTGCTTGGCAACATTGCTTTTTGAGAGGAATATAACCAGAATACAACAAGCTGGCAACCCGCTTAGTCGAGTCCCTTGTTGCACAGAGATGTGTCACAGATGAGCTGTGGTGCAGACTGACTCCATTTTGTTAGCACGTTTATTTATTAGATGGCAGTTATTCGCAACCCTTTGAAAATATGTCTGAGAGTAACTGGAGTCAATCGGACTGCAATTGTTTGGAGACATGAAACCTCCTACAGTACATGGCGACCTGTGCAATCACCTTACAATTGAAGATTGTTGCCCAGAGATCTGGGTGACCAGTTTGTTGCTGCAACTACTAGCAATTGGTCTGCAACCGCAAGAAATTACATGCAATTACTGGGCAACCACCCTTCTCTTAACGGATGTACGTAATACCCCCACATTAATTTCTTTGTTAAAACTAGATACAACTGGATAAACTGTGTGTTTCTAGCCAATATGATGATAATGATGATATATGACAAAATAAAGGAAAACCTTGAAGCATTGTCTCCTGTGAATCTGTTATGCTGTGGGGTCAGTTTAATGGTGTAGTTGGGTTCAGTCTGTTGCTTTTTAGAGACGAGACACTGCAAAATAACAGAAAGATTTTGTGAGTGAACATAGATGAGTGGCTTCTTCCAGGATGTCAGTGTAGCATGGAAAAACCAGGGTAAAATCCCAAATTTTCATTTTTTACTTTTTAAATTTAAAAATCTCGAGGTTAACATGCAAAACACCTGATTCCTTTTATCTATATTTTTTTTACTTGAAGATAAAACTGTCTGTTCTCTGAAATATTGTGAGTGAGTTATGACACAGATAGATAAATACTCACTTGTAACACGGTCATAAGGATTTCCACTTCAGATCAACCCTCCACTAGGTTTACAAGAAACTGTTGATCAATTACAATCCACACAGCCTTATTGCCACAGGCTAAGGAGAGAACAGTCCCAGCATCAATAAGGGGGCAAATTGCAGTGGTTGACTGGGTTGTATCCAGGTGTGTGTGGTGGTGCTGAACGGGGGTTTGCTCCTCATAGACGGGAGGTTTCCTGGATGAGGATTTGTTTATTTACAGTTTTTGCATCAGAAACTGCTCAATAAACTACATTTTCCACACATAGATTTGAGAGGTATTTGCAGACACTGGAAATATTGAAAAGTCTAGTTGTTCCTGACTGCATTGCTTGACTGTATGTGTGCATAGCCTGGAGTCTCAGTCTATGTTGCCAAAAGTATTCGATTGTCTGCCATCACATGCATATGGACTTGAGTCGTATTCTTAATATGATGCTGGCCCACCCTTTGCAGCTAAAACAGCTTCAACTCTTCTGGGAAGACTTTCCACCATTCTTGACTTGAAGGCCTGGCTCACAGTCAAATTAATCCCAAAGGTGCTCTATTGGGTTGAGGTTAGGAGTGTGTGCAGTCCAGTTGAGTTCTTCCACATCAAACTTGTTCATCCATGTCTTTATGGACCTGCTTTGTGCACTGGTGTGCAGTCATGTAGGAACAGGAAGGGGCCATTCCCAAACTATTCCCAAACGGTCCCAAACTGACACCCACAGCATAATCCCCCCTCCACCAAACTTTACACTTGACACGCACCTATTGAATTACCAGATGGAGAATTGTGATTCGTCACAAGTCTCCACTGTTACACCACTGCATCTGATGCTTTGCATTGTGCTTGGATGCAGCTGCTCGGCCATAGAAACCCTTTACACGAAGCTCTCAACACACTGTTCTTGAGCTAATCTGAAGGCCACATGATGTTTGGAGGTCTGTAGCGACTGACTCGGCATAAAGTTGGTGACCTCTACGCCTCAACATCTGCTGACCTCACTGTGTGCTTTTTTTCATGGCTGAGTTGCTGTCATTTCCCAATCACTTCCACTTTGTTATAATACCATGTAATCAAACCCAGGTATTTATTGTGTTTTTAATGCACACTCATTACCTCTAAATGACTTGTAATAAAAATATGAGAAAATTTTATTACAGTAAATGGTGTCATTGATCTGTTGGAGATAACCAACTATTCAATTAGCAGGCATTAATTCTCTGTGATCACTTTGAAGGGCTCTTATGATCTCTTCAAAAAATGATCTGAGCTGAATTTTGCCATTAAGATCCCAGCATTGAAAGGAAGCCTTTAAATTCACATACTCTGCATTCAAAAATGCACAGCAAGTTTTAGTGTTATTATTTCTAATACGGCAGTCATTTCCTCCAACCCCAAATATTCTATTTAGTTTTCGTTTGCTCATGTTTCTCCTGCCTCAGCTGTCAGCTCTCTCTCAGTCTGATGGTCTGCATCACTGATTCTGACTTTTCTCTTCTTAAAAGGAAATCCATCACAGTCCACTTCACTACACTACATGAACCCATACCAGATGAATGCCTATGCCATGGCCCTGAAGGCAGTGGGAGAGATCATCCAGGACTATGACAGCGATAAGATGTTCCCAGCCCTGGGATTCGGTGCTAAGCTGCCCCCCGATTGGAGGGTTTCCCACGAGTTCCCACTGGTGAGTAAACTACGGGATCATTTTAGACACCGATGTTGTATTTCAGCACCGTTCCCTGAGTTAATCTGAATCTGTGGGAAGATGATTTTGGCCCTCCCTTTGGAGGTTTTCTTTGGGGGTGTTCATTTATGTGTTTGTTTTCTTCCATATATGCAGTATAGATGTGCGTGTTTTGAGATAAAAGCGGCTACATCTCTGACATGCAGAGTTCAGAGTGAATTCCATTTACCTTTTATAGTGCAAATTAGGTTCTGTAGGGCTGACGGCTTCTTAAATCAATTTAGCTTTACTCAGTAATGTGCTCTGGCTGCTGCATAGTACAGCCTAATGAGGAGTGTGTCTACAGGGTAATGTCTGCATCACTCCATGTTTCCATTAAAACTTGTGAATTAAGATTCATCTCAGCATATAATTGAGGTCTCAGTTTTTTTCATGCCACAGTCATGTAAGTGGGTTTAAAAGTAAAGTTAAGTCTTGGGTGAAATATTTCTTATATTGTGTGTTTTTGGTTAGAATTATGCTTTAATAGGCAAAGATGCTAACCTTTGAATCAAAGCCTGACATCTCTGGAGGCTGAGCTTGTTTGTTTAAAATGTCATTCAGCACTCTACTCCACACACATAATTTAGAAGCATCTGTGCCACTCGAGAACACATACAGCTTCTGCATCAGTACTGTTAAATGTTATTAAACTTTTCAATGTTTAGAGAGACCCAGGGATGTATACAGTTTTGCTTAGCATCGGCTGGTTGATGAATCTGTTCTAACTCCAGAACATACAGATTTAAATGCCTATTGTAAGGAGGGGTGTGCTCAACAGTGAGTAAGATTTTGTGAAATTATTTTCAGACCAAGTGCTCAGACAGAAAATCTGACCACCACTAAATGAGAGTCAGAGGTCTAATCTTTAAGATTAGGCCAGGAACTACATGAAGACAGATTTTTTAAAAAAAGGTTTTAGAACTGGTGAAATGAGAGTGCCTCTTGATGGACCAGATGGATGGGCACATGGCTGGATCACTAATAGACATAAGACACCGCTTCAAGTCTGGCGCCAGCACAGCGGTGAAATTTCTGGTGTGAACCGTGCTCATTAAGGATGAGCAAGTTGGACCTTTTACACTGAAAATCAACTCCCAGACCTTCTGCCAGCTACTGGAAGCTACCACACAACGCTACAGGAAGAAGGCTATATATTATATAGGACAATACTCAAAGCATCGAAGTCAGTTAAAGAACTCAAAAAATGACCGTGAATGGCTTCTTCTGGCAACTTCTTCCTTGCATGGCTTTAATCCTATTGAGAATTTGTGAGCCTTTCTTATGAGGGAACACAGTGCAGGGGAGGCTGTGTTTCTTACTTCTTTCAAAATTGATCAAGAAAAGATGGAAGGACTGGACCTTAAATCTGAATGCCATTACTAAAGCTTTTGGTGTGTGGTTAGGTAAAAGTTAGGGCCGGGACTTTAACGCATTCATTTTGATTAATTAATTACAAAGATTTTAATGCATTAAAATTTTTATCGCAATTAATCACATTTTTTAAAAGTTTAGAGCCGGAATCTTTGTTATCGTGTGCACTAGCACCGCTGTAAATCAGATGCACAAGCGACATCCGCAAAGAACAATGATGGACGGCAAAGTCGCTTCAGTTGGTCACTGTGGTCAAGTGAGCCCTCTGAGAGACAACTTTAGCTTTAAGAAACATCCTGATGGGGCCTTCAAAAACTGTTGTAAGTTATGCAAAAAGGAGTTTGCTTATCACTGAAGCTACTCAAGCCTAAAATACCATCTCAACGCAAAACATGTTGCAACCACAGCCGTGGCCACAGCTGATGTCAGCGTCCCCAGCAGTGGAGCAATGCTCCAGCCAGCCCACGCTGGAACAGATGACTGGTTTCAGATCCAAAATAAGTCAGTCTACGTCTGAGAAATTAAGCAACTCCCTGGCTAAATGGATTGCAACAGACTGTAGACCCCTTCCGGTGGGTACTTTAGAAATGCTACTTTAATTTTTGTTTAGACCAGATGTTAAACTGTCACAGGAGTTGCAATATTGTATAGTTGTTTTATTTATTTTACATTTTTACAGTACAAGAAATGGTGCTATCATTTTTGTCTAGTGTGCTGTTTACATTTATTTTTCAAATAAGTTAAACAATCAGGGGTTCCTGAAATACTTGAAATCTGAATAACTATAATAGCACTTTGCCCAATATGTTGTTTTAATAACAATTTAAAAAAAACATTTCAAAGCATTCACTGCTAAGCATATATGTCTATTCATTCAAAATTTTAGTAGCAATATAATTTTTTTAATTGAAAATGTTTAATTTGTTGATATATGGGTTGTGATTAATTGCAATTAATTACAGACCCTGTAATTAATAAAAAAATTTAACCGAGTCCCAGCACTAGTAAAATTGTGTATTGACTGAGAGGATTGTCTGTTTTCAGCAGTAAATGTAACACTGAGGAATACATTTTGCCTCAAAACTGCGCACACAGTGAATATGGTTCAGTGGTATTCGTTTGTGGACATGATTGGCATATACTGTATATATGTAGGTCTGTACACACAGTGGGATATTTGATTTATTTTTACTGTGTTAAGTAAATACTGTGAAATCTACTTTTGTGGAGTAATTTTGAAGAAGGTGGCTGTTTACAGAATTGACTGTACCATTCACAATTTAAAGTGTTGTTTTTATTGTAAACTTAAACATGTTTTTTTGTCTATGCGCTGCAGTCAAACAGAAAATTAAATGTACCTTAAGCTGCAAGCTCTGTCACATGAACCTTAATGTACAGTACATGGTTCATGTTATGTCTGATTTTACTGATGTGCACTCAACAGTCTAGCAATTTTTTTACTCAAGTAACCCTCTGGACTAAATGAAAGTAATGTCAGTAGTCAGACTGTGATAATTTGTGGCTGATATAAAACATCTCATGGTGTGTGTCTTCCAGCATTCTTAGTTACTGAGAAAACAGCTTAAGAAAGCTCTCCTCTTCAGCTTCACCATCATCAGCTTATTAAAGCAGCAGCAGCTCCTCCTCGATGTTTCCTCATCAGGATGCTGCACTGTAACAATGGGGGCAGTGTAGGCAGAAGCAACACTGATTTGCTAGTTTTTTAAAAAACATTTTTATGTTTTGTTGAATTATTTATAGACCGTATTCATGAAAATATTTGTGTGCTATTTTCTGTGGGCTTACCATTCTGTGTTCTGTGGTGTGGCACACCCTCTTGCAGGGAGGGTATAAAACTAAATAGTTGTTTAGTGGTGTCGTTACTCCTAAAATTAAAGCAACTACAATTTTAGAATGAATCAAATACCACTGTGATTGTAGCCAGTTACCTACAAATCCAACTTTGCTGCTTTACAGAGCTTTAACACAGGTTATCACTGAGCTCGCAATTTATATGATACCTATGTATAATATAAGTATAATGCATTTCTAGTTGGTGAACATACCGGATCAATTAGCACATGAACTCATATTCAACTGATTGAAAAAAACAGAATCCAAATGAATGACAGTTAGGTTCCAGCACTCACTGCAACCCTCAATTGGAAAAACAGATGAAGAAAATGGATGGACAAAGGATGGATGGACAGTGGCTCGATGGATGGACATTGGATGATAACAGATGGATGGATGGATACAGGATGGATGGATGGATACAGAATAGATGGATGGATGGATAAAGGATGGATGGATACTGCTGCTACTGCTGTATTTAAAAAGAGCAACATTTTGAATGTATTCTCCATGTGATCTACAGTACTGTAAATGGTTAATGATCATTTTGGCGTTAATGGAATACATTTGTAGTTTTTGTACCATTTATGTCTTGTTTTTTCTTTCCTCAGAATGGCAATGTTGACAACCCGTACTGTAATGGTATGGAGGGGATTCTTGACGCGTACCATCAAAGCCTTAAGACAGTTCAGTTGTATGGACCCACCAACTTCGCTCCTGTTGTTAATCATGTGGCAAGGTACCAACACAAACATCTGTTGCAGTGGATTTATGACAGAACACAGTCGCCCTTTCTTTGAAAGTCAGTCTGTAAATAATCTTCAGCAGGCAGCCATGCCATCAGAGACATTAGGACAGTGAGTGATGGTTTCTCTGTGAATTGAGCAGAAATAATGAAGGGGAAATAAACAATCAGCTGCCAGGCTAAGACAAATAGAAATGGTAATCAGGGACATTTGGGGCCCGAGGTTTATTTTTTAAACATATAATGTGGCGAAAGTGGGAAGGTAAGACGGCGCTGCTGGGAGGGAACTTATAAATGGTCATGCAGCCTTTCATGACATGTATCGATGAGCCACACTAGTCAGTTAATGAGTTTTACTGTAAATGGGGCATGGCATTAATTCACCATTACAAACATCTTGTCATTGCAAATGGAATAAGTGCACAAAGTGAATTAAAAAGCTGTGTCCACAAACTGGCAGCAGTACATTAAATGCACGAGACATACTGTAATGTGCTGCTTGTGGTTTTAAAATAGTTGTATGATTACTATATTAAGGACAAGGTGTGCCATGTTTCCCTCCGACTGCTGTTTTAATGCTGCACTGTCCCATGAGTTGGTTTTGAGATTAATGATCCAACTTTGGACTCCAGATTGAACTCTGCTGATCTGAACTCACCAAGCACTCACCTGTAATTTCATAATAATTTCACCATAAAGATGAATTTTGTAGCAGATTAATGGAGTTTATCCATCCGTCCTCCATCCATTCATTCTCTTCCGCTTATCCTGTTCAGGGTTACGCGTGGTGGGGGGGTTATGTTCCAGCTGACATAGTGCGAGAGACAGTTTATCCAATAATAAAATGATAACACTCAAAATTTATACAGTATATTTATATTATCATAACCTTCGTTAAAGTCAAACTGCATGCAGCCTTTCCTAAATTCGACTTTAGGTTTAAAAACATCGCTGGAGAAACTTTGGAGTCAGCGACAGTTAACAGACTATTGACCGACTTGGAATGAGGAGTAATGTGTTGCCCTGGTTAGAACACAAGGCTGCTGTAACTTGTTTTCCTCTGAAAGGCTTTATGTTGTTTTTTGTTTCAGTGTTAGTGTTGCAGTTTCATGTAGATTATATTTGCTTTTTTTAACTGATTTGTATGACAACAGTTATAAACTGTGAAAAATCATTTCCCCAGTGGTGTTGTAGAGTGGGAGGAGCTATTTCAAGCAGGAATCATCCAGTCTTAGAGCTTAAAATCCTGTTATATGCCTCACTAACAACTGGCAGAAGCTAAAGATGAGGGTGTTGAGATAACTGAAAGCACAAACTGCAGCTTAAATCAATTTAATTTAAAACCCACCAAAGAAAACACTCCCCTGCAGACCTTTTTTTACATAATGTAAGGGAATACAAATTAGAATAAGTAAAAGTCTCAGAAGGATTTTATGCTTAATTTTAAAGTCACATTATAGCTGTCAATAGCCCAGTGGAAAGTAATCGGAGCCATATTTATAAAATTATAAACGTTTAGGCTCAGGCCCAACGGGTGCGGGAAAAGCCATTTTTCATGAAGATTCTGCAGATGCGCTCTAGAAGCAGGTCATGCTGATCAGTGATGAAAAGATTACTATTTGCACCACCAGGAAAACGTTGGAGTAGTTGTGTCAAATGTGCATGTTCAGTTTTTGCATGCACCAGAAGCAGAAAGCTGATGAATTGCTGAGGGCAAGTGATGTTGTGAAGGAGAGAGTGTGTCATGCACGATGTATAATGCATACTAAATGTAGGATCTTGAGTGGTTAATGTTTTAGCTAGTTTAAGGCGCTCATCTGTGTAGGAATCTATAAATTGAATTTGACTCTACAGTTAGTACGCTGCTAATTTGCTCAACAGTCTCGGGTGAGTGTGGCCTACATTGTTGTAAGTCAGCTAAGGAAGACAAATGTCTCTTTAATCCCCTAAACAGCAGCAATCGCTTTTGCTGTTGTCACAGTCGGGACACGCTCTTTGATTAAACTGTCGGTGGCTCGCAGTCAATTTGGCCAAGCAGAATGCAAAGAGTGAGGACTCACCTCTGACCTGTCCTTGGCTCCCGCCGTGATCTGCCACATTTCCACCTCTTTTTTACTCATCAAGTCTAGTCAGATGAGTCCAAGGCAATCAATAGTGTTCCAGAAGAATAAGACTGCTGCACTTGCATAAACAGTTTAATAAATTATTCATAGAGCAGCCAGCGATGGGCGATTGAATCTAGGCCACACTCACTGTGGTGTCTCTGATGGGTTTCGTAATAGTGTCTGGATAGACCTCTGAGACGTGAAGAGCTATACAACATATTTTACTTCTTTACGTGTCTATATTAAGCTCTTGTGTCACACACTGGGTGGAGAGGGAGGTTGTTTCTGAGGAATATGTTTTTTTAATGTTTTTTTTTTTATTTCTCCCACAGTACTTCTCTGCTCCTTTTAGAGTTTCTCTCTGGTTGCTCTTGCATGCATCCTTTTCATAATTTCTTTTCCTAACATGAGCTGTTGTGCTTAAATCATTCTGTGCCGGTGATTTCTTGCACCCAGGTATGCAGCAGCAGTGCAGGACGGATCTCAGTACTTTGTCCTGCTCATCATCACCGACGGAGTGATATCGGACATGGCTCAGACCAAGGAGGCCATAGTGAATGTAAGTGCTGATTTAACACTAGCCTGAGGATATTAACCTCTCTCCCTCCATTGTCCTCCGCTCTGCGGGACACTGGCTTTGCAGGTGCTTTTAGCTTACTGTAGCACTGTTCTCAGGCTTTCTGTTACTTTGAGGGTTTGTAAGCCAGTAGCGCTGGATTTGAGGATTTATGGGATGTTTTCTGCCCCACTTCTTAGAGGCTCAATTTGTCCAATATTTTTTCTTCTTTCTGAGACCCTCAGGAGGCTTAGAGGCTCAGCTGAGATTCGCTCTCTGTACTACAGATGCATTGTCCGGTCTGAGATTTGAGGCAACAGTTTTATCAATTTCTCAAGTTTTATTGTGTTTGTTTTGCCCTGTACTGCATATTTGATGTGCCTTGACAACACTGCAACTCACCTTTAGGTGGAATCTGCCTACAGCGGTAAGCCTGACAGGCTGTCACAGGAACACAGTGTTCAGACCCCCAGCAGACTGGGTTTAAAGGGAATTTGCGACTGTTAATCAAACCATTCGAACAGCCACACCTTCCTTTTAAGATCTTGTCTGCTGCTCTGCGCTCTCCTCCTGCTGCCACTGGATCTTCCCTCTCCTTGGACTACAGAGCAAAAGACTAGATGACCGGCTTCTTTTGGCATTCAGCCTTTGCCATGGAACAATGAATCAGTTGTATCCAACACACATCATGAGAGCTAATATTAAATAATGTACAGAGCAGATATTGACTGGTAATTTTACTGCTAATGGCCATACTGTAAGGTACTGTATTATACACAGCTTAGCCTTCAGTGATTGATATATCCACTTATCCAACAGAACAGCCTCGGAGGTAAATACAATCTGCAACACTTTGCTTTGATGTCTTTCCTTGAATCTGAAATAATATATAATAAAATGATAAAGGAGAGTTTGTCTCCAGCCTGAAAGGCCTTAACCATTGATTAATTTGTGTGTGAAATTTAGATTATATCTGCACTTGTCACTTTGTTCTTTGGATGAGACTGGCTCAGGAACTTGGATATTTTCCAGTTAGGGTGTTTAAAGAGCTGCATTTGTTTGTTTTTTTTTCTTTTTAAACATCTTTTAGCTTCGGTGAAGAGATGGAGCAACCTGATACAGAATACTTAACAGTGTTGGACAGAACCAAAGGAAAGTTCCTGCAGAGCTGTCATGCTAGTTTAGATTTTAAGGAGGCTCCCCACTCACAAAAAGATTAAAAACTGATGAACTGTACATTTGCTCTATTTTGTGGCGAAAACCTGGCCCCCACCTGACCCACGATACAATTGAATGAGTCAGATGTTCACTCACTTGACGCAGAGCTGAGGAGCAGGATACTTACTGTAGGTCTAGTAAATTTGCTTTCTTTTAACTACACACTGCCAGTTTTTTTCCATTTTCAAACTTCTCATATATGCAAGAGTGCCTGTTAGAGAAAAATTTATTTTTAAAGAAGAAAACTGGATTATTTCTGAGGTTCTTTAATATTAAATGAAAATGCTGATAACAGAAAGCACATGTGCTGAGTTCCTGTATATTTATCGTGGTTCTCTGCAGTCAAAGAAGGAAGTATCAGAAAAACTGAGGGACTGA
>VOQJ01033142.1:54746-69105 GCA_015052665.1 Apistogramma diplotaenia | reverse complement strand
GATTAATGTTTATAAAAATTTGAGATATTTTTTTTTTTTTTTTGTTTTTTTTGGGGGGGGGGGAATTGAATACAGCCCTAGTAGACATAGACATATATATACAAAGATATACATTTATACCCTCTCCATTTATCTATGCCTGGGACTAGCTAGCTAGCTATCACGACTTCCGCAGCGGTAGGACCTGAATAGCACTGTGCCCACACAGCCAGCGGTATTCAGGTCCGCATCAGTAGGACCCGGCACTGGCACAGGCGCTGGCACACACGAGACGCCTCTGATACACCTCGAAGGGCAGAAATGTTGTAATGCGTTATTCCAGCATCACACAGGCGGTTCGGCCGAATTCACTGTCCCACAAACCTGTTCCTGGGCGAGTAGTGTCTGACAGTGAGGGGCGACGTCGTCGGCTTGAACCCGTGTGACGTGAATCCATTGAGAAACTGGTTGTTGTGAAATGGAGCAACCTGGAAACAGAATAAAAAGTGATTAAATGTCTCAAAAGAAAACGAGCATTTATGCTGTTTCTAATGCACACGTCAGCACCTCTGCCTGCATCTAACCTGTACAGTCAGTCTTACCAGCGCGGGGTCGATGAAGCTGTGTGTGGCTGTCCAGGCCTGCGGCGTGATGAGGCTGTATAAGGGGAATTGCTGCTGGGGGTTGTAAACCGGCGGGATGTAGTAGGACGTGTAGCGCTGCTGAGCGTACGGGTTCACCTCCACCGGCCGGTAACCGTTCTTTGGCATGAAAGTGTTGATAGCGATTGCCTTCGCCTTTATCCTCGCCTGGTAAAAAGACACGGGGTGGGATTTTTACACTGACTGCTTTAATGTTCGTGCACTCGTGCGTTAAAATAACCAGTTTAAGAGACGGGAAAAGCAGCTGTTTTTTTTTGCCCCTTAAAAACAGAAGGTGTCCTCAGCAGGTGGGTGAGGGCTGCTGTGTATGAGCTTCACCGCATATCTGCTCTCACTGTCATACAGGGCGGACAAATAGAAACATTATAATCTCAGTATTGTGTCTGATCTGTTGGCTTACAGCTGCAGACGGTGAACTGAGCATCCGCCACTGTGACACAGAAAACGTGGAAATCGTCCTTTTTCATAACTCACAGATTCACTGGAAGAAGAACTTAAAATGAAAGAGTCACATCCAACATTTATCCTAGCAGTTTGATTCATGTAGGTATTCAGGCATAAATATACGACTTTGTTTAAGTGTGTGTGTGTGTGTGTGTGATCAGTTTAAAAGTAATCATTTGTAGTAGTCGACACTGCCACACTGAGGAATATGAATTTGGAACTTACAGATATATTTTCATGCTTAGTGTGAGAATTAGATTGAAGGAGCAGAAGCATCAAATCTAATTTTAACTGCATGTAACAAGCAGATAGTAAGTGGATGCGCGCACACACACACACACACACCTTTTTGGTTCTGTGGATTTTCATACATTAGTGGATGTCAGGAAACCTCTGAACGAACCTCTCATGTAAAACCTGTGAAAATGAAGCTTCTGCTGAAACCCTGATGTGTGTTACTCTGCGATGCCGACTCATTACGCATCAGGAGATAAACCTGGTTTTTGAGACTGCGTTCACATACAGAGGTGCTTTAAATTTGGCTTGAAATGCATAAACTGACAGTGACCTGACATCACAAAAATAACTACTATATGGTGCATTTGCTACTGGATTCAGGCCCTGGCCTGAAACCAGGAAGCTGACAACACGAGTAAGTGCTTGGAAGTCTTTAATGCTTATTTCCTCTCAGTAAAATGGAAGTTACCTTAATTGGCTTCCCTTGGAAGGTCTTCACTTCCTCACGGAGATACTGATATGCCTTTACAGAAAGACACCGCGGCAGTTAGAATATGACTAAAAACGCATAAACATCACAGATACCTTTGAAACTTAAATTCATTTAAGTTCAGAAGAAATGAACTTAATTAAGAATTCAGTGCCTGGGAACCAAAGTAACGAGTGCATGAAAGACGGCTGAGGTGTGCTCGTACCTGCTGTGCATCTGCTTCTGACTCAAAGGTGATGAACCAGTTGTCGTTGTAGGCAAATTCACAGTTGATAAACTTGGGTAAATTGTCCCCCTTAAAAAGGGCCTCGACCTCCTGCAGAACAAGAGGGAGCCGGTTTATTACGAGCCCGAAACAGAGGTTCGATTCACACACAGCTGCAGTTTGACACATTAAAACATCAATGATCTACATAAGTGATATAACATGTGGCTGCTTTAATCTTTTCAGGTGATATCCTCCCACTCAGGTCTGCTAATTACAGATGATAATAGATTTATGGGCAGAGCTTTCCGAGGGCACCACACTCTCACCGATGCCGCTTCTGACTTTGACAAATTTACTTAATTTCTGCACTAAAGACACGAGGAGACACAATAAAGCCGTTTTCAGTTTGTTCTCTCTGTGGGAGCAAAACACATTAAAGGGGCCTTCATAGACTCCTGCAGGTTAAAGCACACCGAAGATGCATTATTAAATGTAATACTCGCTGGTCTCGTAGGATTTAGACTACAAACAACCCACAATTGAACAGGCTGCAGAAAACCGTGTTTTGCTACTACTCACTATATTTCAAACTAAATATGGTGCTCCGAGCAAAATAAGTGCTCTACTTTACCCATACGGCCTTAATACTGGAATGATGTGATAGGAAAACATTGTTTATAGGGGCGGATGTGTTTGACGTGCACTTTCTGCAGAGCTGAGAATGTATCACTGTGATAACAGTCATTAGCTCGGAGTCAGCTGAACTGACAGGCTGAGGCAGATAAGCGAGTTACTGATGTCATAAGACGCTGCAAATGTTTTACCGTCTCCTCAACAGGAAAATGTTTCCAAATAACCTCCAAATGCTGCACTGTGTGGTCTGCAGTGCTTGCTGGGAAAAGAGTGTCTGCGTGTTAAAACCCTGGCTGTGAGGCGTCCAACCTGAACGTGTCCTTTCTGGGCTCCCTGAGAGTCACTCCACCTTCCACCTGCATGGTTTAATTAGCTGACAGCGTTCTGCAGACTGAGCTTAAAGCGTAGCAGAGAGCTGATATTTATTTTGCTTGGTAATGACTTAATGAAATAAAGAAGAACTTAATTGTCCAGCTGGAAGCAAATATTGTAGTACAAGTTGTCATCATGTTTTGGCGCTGACCTCTATGGGTGTGCTCTCTGGAACCTCTCTGAGGATCACGATGCAGCGGTTCTGATTGGGTCGCACCTTTTCCCCCTTCTCATCCACCTGGACCAATGGCAGAGCTGCAGGAAGCCACAAAGCAGATGTGTTCAGAACATTGACCTAAAAACGATGATCGTTTACAAAAAGGTGTAAACAACCACGAAGGATCGATCAGTGCACCCCCCCCCCCCATCAGAATCAGCTGGTTTGTCATGAACGATAACGTCAGTGAATCTAATGAAGTCGTTCACCTTCAAACTGAAGTTTCAGGCCCCAGAAGAACGTCGACTCGAGCTTTTGAATTCACCCCTTTTTTTGCTGCATTTTCGAGCAGAAAATATATAATATGAAATTTCAGACCAAATAAGTTTCGAGCTCTGCGAAAATCTACTGCGACCTACATTTACATTTATTAAAATGTAGGTAAATAACTGGTTCTGACCAGCCACGTGTCCTCCATGGCGACGTGACATTTGAAAGTTTACCAGATCAGCTTTACATCCACTCATAACACTTTTTCTATGACTATGAACATGAATATCATGGAATTATAGTTCAGTAACTAAAATGCTCCTTTTACATACATTTTGACACAAGGCTCTTCCAGCAGTGACTCCCATTTTAATCCTGTTACGTTTAATATTACAGTAATGTCTTTAATGGAGATTCATTAGGTTATGAGGACTAAAAAAAATGGAAAAATAATACAGATTTAAAAAAGGCACAAAATTTTGACTCATGATGTCATTTCAGGGCATGAAACTCAGACCTTTCAGAGCATGTCTGCACAGCCTTGTTACATAGACTGAAGTCATTGTACATTTAAAGCAATCTGGACTTTTCTGAGGGGAGGGGGTCAGCTGCTCCTCTGATTTATGAGCAATGTTGCCTTTACTACGCCTCATTCAGACTGGTTTTAAATGGGCGCTTTTATTCTTTATCCTCTGAGCGACGTACAGTTTTGTCTCTGCGCGGCTCTTTATCTCATCAATAACAATGGATCTGTAATCTGGGAGGAGCAGAAGAACGTTAAAAGTGACTGCATCAGACAGGATGAACTACGGCTGCACTCGTATGAGGTAAAGAAGGAATATTCTGGACTGTGAATCATGGGGGCAGGAGCTGGAGCAGTTTTCAAATTACAAGCAGTTATATCAGAGTTGCCAGGTCATGTTTGTAAATGAGAAAATGGTTCTCAGACATTTTACCTGGTAAAAATAAAATGAAAAGGTTAAAAAAACGAAGAAAAAAAGACTAAACACTAACACGTGAAGCCGAACAGCAGCACAATTAGGTGATGGTTTGTTTACAGTAACCAAACTATATTCAAATATAAAATCTTGGCAGTGCGCACATCAATGAGCCATTAAATAAAAAGGGCTTCAAGCTAGACAGGATTAATTTAAGCAGTAAACTAAGTATGAGTACAAATCAAGCAGGTGAGTCTCTGCTGGCTGCACTTTAACAACCTCTCCAGGGAAATCAGCCTCAACCACACGCTGATAGAGATGCACTTCGGCTGCTGAGGCTTTTGTGACATACAGCTTCTTAAAGAACCATCACGATGAGTCCGGGGATATAACTGGTTTAAAGCAAACGCTCAGCATTTCACTCACATCGTAAGATGTCCACAATCAGCTCCACGTCGGTGCTGAGCTTCTTGATGTGGTCCAGGTTGGCCACCGTCACAATTGGCACATATTGGTCGCTGTCCATTTGGGAGATGAGGTACATGTCACTGGCCAGATTCTCCCTGAGGAACAAGGAGGGGGGGGGGTTAGTGACACTTCATGGTGCAGCTCACTCAACTCGCACAATTCTGATTAACACCTGGAGTCACACCTGCTCTTAAATAAGAGAATCATCTACATCAAAAGCAGCGTTGCTATGGAAACTTGGGGGTGACACCTTAGTGCACCTTTTGAATTGCTGTTGCACACTTGGCTGCGTTTTTTTGTGAAAGGAAAGAGCTGCAGCACTTCTCCCAAGTCATCCAGGACTTCCAAACCCAACAGAGGCCTTCTGGTTTCTCCAACTTCCTGTTTTCATGTGTGATCAGTTTTTTTTTTTTAAATAAACAACTGTTACTTCCACTCTCGTTTTGGACGGGCTAACAATATGGCACACTGTTCTTTCTGACTCGTCTCGAGTTCGCATAGAGGAGAAAATGAAATGAGTTGTGCAAGGCTTTGGTTCCTTTCAAAGAAGCAGCGAAACCACCACCACCGCAGAGGCATTCACAGCTATGAAATGAGCCTTTCATTCAGACTGTTTGACGCCCACAGACGGGGGGAGAAGGACACAGAACAGGCCTGATCGCTATAAAAAAGAACAATACATAGTCTTCCAGTACATTAGCTGCACACACAGACTTAGTTACTGATGGATTTAATTAGCAGCAACATTGTTAGAACGTATATACTAAAAAATTTAATTTACTCTCAACATAAAGAAACAAAAGGAGGAAGAGCAGGTTTTGTTGGTGTCATGGATAACACAGCGATGGCGGTGGAGCACCAGCGCTCCACAAAAGCACCCCGAGAAACCCTTTAGGACTTTGGTTGCTGTTTGTTTGTCTTCCAGCACCACACAAACACATTCACGTCCCCGACTGCTCTCACCACACCCACCGCCGTTAGCTTTACTTAGATTTTTTATGCTTCTTGCATTAGTGCGCGTGCCAATTCAAACCACGTGGCTTCAGTGTTTTCCCAAGAAAAGTGTTGACGCTCGTGATGATGCGGCCCGTGATGGGTGGGGTTTACGATCGAGCTGCGCGCGTGCAGCGAGGAGGCGGTGCTGCAGCCGGGACCCGGGTGGAGTGGAAGAAAACATCTTCTCATTCTGTTTGCTACAATCTAAATTGAGAATATTTCTGCTGCACTTCCTCTTAGTAGCAGCGATGGCTGCAGCCTGCAGCTGTAAGTCTGCAGGGGAGGCAGCATTTATCTTGTTATTTTAAAGCTTTATTTGCTAATTATTTTGCATATGTAGATTTAGACTATGATAATACGATTAGAGCTGATCTTAAATCCTCTAACAGACCAAATAATCTTCAAACAACAGAGAACTAACACATATGAGAGACACATTTGTGTTTATGGTATGTTAGGTTTCAGGTCGTGTTCACACGCGCAGCCGGCAGTCATACTTTGGGCAGGAGGCAGATGCAGACCCCTCGGGACAACTGTGCACCCTTGAGGTTTCACTGCCACAGGAAGTATTATTTGGGCCGAATGTGCTGATTAAACCAATGAGGATCCATGGGATTTCAGGAGGCAGAACAACACGAGTGGATTCCACCAAGTCACCCGCTAAAGTCTTTTGGTCCCGGTGTCACTTAATCACTTTCAAGTAGCTGTTTTTCTTTCCAGATCTTAATTTAAGTGCTTTTCTCCATTAGCAAGTATGAAATTGCTGCTGAGCAATGATTGAAGTAGATGGGATGAGATTTTAGCACAGTAAGCCAGTTTTAGGATAGTAAGAACCTTGGTGGCACGGATGTTCTTTAAAAGATGTGTCAAAGTGCAGTGATGGAAATGCTTCACCAATAAAGTGAAATCTGGACTGTTATGTGGTATGGAGCTCACCGGGAAAGACAGAACTCCAGGGTCTTCTTCAGGTGCTCCCTCAAGCCCTCCTGGGGGTTGTCAGGCTGAGGATCACTGCCTGTGGACGGGGGGGGGAAGCTTTAGCAACTTAACTCATCTCTAATCCAGGGAGCAAAACATTACCCAGACAATGAAATGGGATGTGGGTGGAGACAGTTGTAAAACATGAAAGAAAGAAAAAAACCTATTGTATTGATACACAGTAGCTTGGCAAAGACTCACACAGGCTGATAATTTAGTGCATTGGAAACAATGCAGAGTAGCTGAGAAACGTACTTTGTAGCAGTGTAATACCACCACTTCCTTTCTTAGCTTTGTCGTTTGTGTCCTTTCAAGCAGAGGGCACTTAAGAGATAAATGTCTTGCCACAGATTGTGTCTGGAACAAGCCGATGAAATCTGGCGCAATAAATTAAACGTAAAACAGTCACTGTACGCCTCCAGAAATAAATCTGCTGCTCGAGGACAGGAAGGCCCCCTAATACTTGACCACATCAGTCGACTGAGTTTGATTGGTTGCTGTTCAGTTTAACCTCAACTTATTCAGGATGAGGAGAAACCAGACATATCTATACATGATCATACTGCCATTTAGGTGACCCCTGTTTTTGAGTGCCAACACACATCGAAACCGTACAAAGTATCCATACGCAGACCCATACGCAGACCCACAACAGAGCCTCCTCTGACTAACAACCAGTCACTAACCAGCCCACCTGTGTGCCCTGGCTGCCCAGGCTCGGGGCATTCTGTGAAGGCTGACTCGGAGCACTCCACAGTGACGGAGGCCACGGAGGCTGGCTCTGCCAGCATTACTGGTACCGGTGGAGGCTCATCTGGGTCGCTTAGAAGGGGCTCCTTGTAAGCCTTGTCCTCACTGGCTTCATAGCCTGTGACAATCAACAATGGGGGGGTTAATAATAATTATCAAAGGCAACAAGAAAGGGAACATCATGAGCTTTTTAAAGGGAAGATGTGACTATAGGAGTGGGACTTTTTAACCTTCACTACAACAGTTTTACATGGTTCACAGCACTTCTCTCAGGTGGGAGGGGCTTCTTTGCTCAATGATACTGTGACATTTTTTTTGGGGGGGGGGCACTGAGCATTTAGGTCTTTCTGAAGTCAGAGTTCTGGCTCACATGCACAGATACTGTGCACATTATTTAAGACTTGTGGTGTATACGTGTGGTTTTTTCCTGTTTTAGAAATGCAAAATAACAGCTCCAATTTTAACTGAAAGCGGTGCCTTTCGAAGCTCCAAGTACCCAATTTCCAACCTCGTCCCTGTTCTGCAACAATACACCTGTGCAATGATAAATGGCGGCATTTAAGCATAAATATAAATTAATAACATATTAATGATAAATCATTGTTCTATTCTATTATCACTACAGTCCCTGGAAATGTTTTACAAAGTGTACCAAGAAGGAAACAATATAGTTTGTGCTACATATGAGAAATCTATTTATGCAGCATAACAATAAGCCTGTTCAATAAATACTGTGTAATTAATTCACACAATTAAAAACAAGGTGTATATGAAGGCAATGTTGATACAAGAGCAAATTAAAATGAGAACAGAGCAGAGAGGAGAGAAATGCCAGAGTGAAACATGATAACAGCAAGAACTAATGCAGAGAAGGAAGAAAGTTACATTCAGGTGACCCAGCTTCTTATAACATCTGTATTAAAACCAATTTCAGTACACAAATGTTACATGAGGGTTTTTCCTCATCACGGTGTGACTAGTAAAGGCCATGAGCTGCAGCATTTTCCTCTTATTTTCTGTCTTAGAGCCTGAAGCAGTGCAGGTGATTTCCCTTCCAGCTAAAATCTCACTGGAGTCGTCCACTCTGGAAATACCCTGCACATTACTGAACAGTACAATGACTTCAAATGTAAATAGCTTTCCTGCTTAAAGTCCTGGATCCCGTGGGAAACGACTCATTTCATCTTTTAGATTTGTTTCAACTACAAAAGACTTCAGTAGCTGGAAGAAGTTGACATGATAGCTCCCATAACAGGCACAACAGCACAGATTTAAAAAAGGAAATAAATCTTTTAAGTGAACTTTGACTGTAAGTGGGAGATTCAGGAACGTGTTGGCTGCACTGGTGCAGAACCAACGGTCTGTTTCACTAGAGCTTGCTGAGTAAATGCCAAGTGTTTGCAGACACGTTAGTGTCCATCCATGGAAACTATGGGTAGCCGTGACACCGTGCTGGTGGCCAGAGCAATCACGAGGTTTTTGGTGCAGCACCCTCTGTGATTCATCTCACCTGGTGAACCTCCAGCAACCGCTTGCCAGCTGGTCAGGAATGTACATTGTTCTGGTTAGCGGGCAACCACAGATCAGCAAAGCTTGATCGCCTAGTTAAGTAATCACACCGATCCCCACATCTGAACATTCGACATATAACGCCTGAGTAAGTTAGTAAAAGGCAAACCATTAACTAACAGATGAGTTTGTCACCATTATTACAGCTTTAGTAACCAGTGTGTTACTAAATCTCTGACAGCAAACCTTCACCGGGTGTGCAGCAGTTACCCCCGATATGAATGGCCCAACCATACTAAGCCAGCCGTCCTGTGTCTGTGGACGTGGAAGATGAAGTAGGCCAGGACGTCAATGCAAGTCAAAGTGAAACTAATCAATAATTTCTGTTTCACCACCATATCCTCGTTGCCTCTGCAGCAGCTAAACCTGGCCGAGCACATTGAAGTGAGTGATTACTGTCATTTACAGAGGAGGAAGGGTGACTGTGGCCGGAATATTCATAATTCATACTAGATTGAGTATGAATGATTAAAGGGGTGTCTCCTGCGTGGTGGGAAAGGGGACCAGAGTCCACAAAGGCAGGCTTTTACACAAGATTGTGCCATTTGTCACTAGCAGATTATTACAGACTTACCAAGTGGGCCACATGCCAACATTTCACTCTCTTTCTACACCTCGGCTTCATATTAGCTGTATACGCTGTTCAGTTTCTCAGCATTAAGTTAACAAATTAACTGCTGGCAATGTTAAAGTGTAACTGACACTTCGCTGCTTCATCCTGTCACCACCACCAAGAACTACTATTCTCAGCTTTTTCAGGATTTACCAGCAAAATTTAAAGGTGCTTTTTGTAAAAAAAAAACAAACCTTCTACAAAGTTACCAGAAGGTTTTTATGTCGCTGATCCCCCCAATCAGCATTAGAAAGACAAAATAAGGTGGCCAACTACAACATTAACATGATGACTGATGTTGGACGCTGCACTCAGTCCCTGCATCAATCTTGTGGTTCGCAGCGCTGTTACGCAACAGTACAGGCTCTCGTCATTTCATCATCATTCAATATCCTTGCAACACAATACACAACTGTCAGACATAGTATCAGAGCTTTGGTTATAGATTAATGACACTCCAGAATAAGTCATATATAAATTATGTCTCTTGTTAAAGTATCCTGATCCAAAAGCAAGCGAAAGAAAATGCCTCTAAATGTGATGTAAATATTTTCACAGCTTACTTTTGCCCATTTAGAGGCGTTTCTTTGGCTACTTTTGAAATGTTTGAGATAAAACAGGGTTTGAAAACTATAATGAGAAAACATTTTCAGCACGGCAAGTGCGTGCGGGTGTTAGCATTAGCATGCTAATGCTAACTAGCATGCTAATGCTAACCGCTGAGCCGGTGAAATCCTCAGCCCGGCGCAACTTAGGCCGATCAACCACTGGCTAGCAGCCTGACCCCTTTCTAACATGGTCCCTAACACATCAGCGGTTTATCTGCATATAAAAACGGGTTTTGTCCTTCCACTGACAGACAACCACCAGGACCGTGATAAAAATATTTGGCAAAGTGGAGTTTCATAGAGTCAAAATTGATTGGATTTTGGTTCATGAAATGGCCGGAAGTGTCACGAAATTGCATACACTTCCATTAAGTCAGGTAACAAACTCATCGCCCTAAAGACGTGTACCGATCATGGCTGCACGGACATTGTGTTAATGCTATACTCCCAAAGACTTTTCTACTGACAACTCTTCTATATATTCACATATATGCATCTGAAATGTAGAGGAGTTACATTTTGTTTAATGTAGTCTAACAACCAAAAGTGAGATTCTAAGTAGAATCAGGGTATGTGCATCGCTGACCTTCTGGGCCAGGGTCAGCCGAACTATCGCAGCCTTCCTTCCATGGCTGCAGGGCAGCAGTTGTGGTGTCAGCAGTCCCGCTGGTGTCCAGGCTAAACATGTGGTTGGCCCATGCTTTCGCATTGGGGTTGAGGTCCGAAACCTTAGCAGATTCCTGTGAAAAGAACAACATCTGATTAGAGAAGTCAGCTTTAGCTAATATACACCACCACCGGGCAAACTCATACGTAGAGTTCATCCAGGCAGATCGATTTTAAAAAAGCCGCAGATCCTGCAGATTTTATGGACTCATTTTTATAATTTGACTTCTCCTAATGACCATCATTATCATCATCATCATCATCCACGATACTCTCGCTCTTACTCTGAATGTTCAGTAGCTGCTAAAGAGCTAGCTCTGGCCCTTCCCATTGCTGTAGTGGTGGTCTCTGAGCCCTTTTCCTGGTCTCTCAGACTCCACCGGAGGGATGAAGCTGGTGACAGCAGTCCCTCTGCAGAGGCTCTGTGAGCTAAAAGGCCCCTTTAGCCAGAACAGCAGCAGGTGGGAAAACTGGTTCATGCGTCACTGCTGAGCTCACCGTGGCCGCAGAGCAGAACCAACGCCGAGCAGTGAAGTTCACCTGCTCGATCAGACATGCTGATCCGATTACTCTCCTCCAGAGGATTTTACAATTAAATTAATTCAAATTTTTGCATGCCTTAAATTATTATGTTAAGCATGGGTGTGCCTGGGTTAGTATCTCCACACAAACAGAATCCAAACTCCTTCAAGTTCTGAAAAGGACGAATGTGAAACCACACAACAACAAGACCACCGCAACTAAGTCATCAGCATCTGCCTTCTACCCAGTTAATGATGACACAGAACTGCACACTGACGAGGAAACATAACCGTGGTACAAAGACAGAAGTGCATGAAGACTGTAGAAGCCTTTTTTCCACATTGCTGTTTAAAGGTTTTTGTTTTCATTTTCACAAGCAAAACAAACTTTACATTTTAAATATTTCCAAATGTGCTGATGAAACACTGTAGATCTGGTGTTTAAAAATGAGCAAAAGGCTCTCGTGGCTGAACTCGCATTACAGTTTGTGAGAAAATCAATACAGCAAAACCTTCCTTATCCTTAAATGGCACATTCACTTGCCCCCAAAATGTGTTTGTTTTCAGTGTTTCTTCTAGCTCAAAAGAAGCCTTTTGGTCTTGTCTTTTTGGCAGTGTTGGTGGGGGGTTGACTATGCATGTAAGCATGACTGGCATATGTCATAAGAGTGTGTTTTATGCTTGAGTAATTTAAACCCCACAAAAACCCCCATTTTAAACTGTTTCTGAAATGATTTCTAAATTCTTCTAAATGCTCCACCCATCATTCATCAGTCCTGTTGTACGAAGGCCTCCACTGCCACTGAGACTCAAACTAAAAATCATCTGACAGGAGCCAGGCTACTCACAGGATCAAGGCAGCAGTTCAGCATGCATGTCTCACAGGCTAACAGGCTGTAACCCAGAGCTGTAGTCAGAGTCAGCGTATCACTCAACTCCTGAGGCACAGCAGGCCACGCGCTGCTTGGCGCTGGTGGTATAATAGTCCACTGCATCCAATCCATGGCTAACACACAAAAACAAGGTCCAAGTATGTCCACGGGCGGGCTGGAGGAGGAAGTCTTCCGACCAACATCAGTTTGCCTTAAGCTACAACCTGGGGTCCTCTGAGGAAAGCCGCAGCCCCCGCTCCTCTCCAAGTCATCCTCGTCGAATCGCAGACACTGCCACGCTCTGCCTGCCCTCCTCCGGTGCGAGCTGCTGGGTTGATTCAACAAATCTGATGACAGCAGTGAGGCTCCGCTGCCCCGGCGAGCCAGGGCTGACGTTGCAGAAGCTGACTGGCTGTCTCGCTCCCGTTAGGCAGCCGTCTCTGCTTTTGTTTTGTCGCCGTTGCACTGAGTCATTCTCCAGGAAAAAAACGCCGGAGCTGTGCAGGCAGCGCTGAGCCGCACACCTGCGCTCAGATAAAACGCCTGCTCCGGTGAGCCGCGCTAATCAACCCTGCGGCATCGCTCAAATTCAATCAGCCCTGCAGAGTCTTGGTTTTAATAGATGATTCTGCTAATGAACTAAGTTGTAAAAGAAAACCTGTTTCCTTCTGAATTGATTGGAGAGAAAGAAAAGCATGACTAGATACAGGATGAGCAGCAGGAGACACTGCTACTCGGTCATATTTCACAAATACTGCACTACGAGACCATTCAGGCCAGACGGAGACAAATTCCCGCCTCTGCTGGTAATCCAGCCTTCCTAATGTAAAACTCCCACTCCTGTCCGAGCTGGCTGCCATAGAAACCGCTGCTGACATCAATGGATGTCTACGTCCAGGGCATCGCTTGACCTTTCAAAATTTTAAAATGTTCCCTTCCCTCACAGAGGAAGGAAAGGTTAGCCGCCTTTCTGATTGAGGGTGTATTTTTGGAGGAAACAGGAGGATGTGATTCATCACGGACTGTTGACGGAGACGAGTTATAGTCAGTGTCATCAGAGGGTAGCCGACGTAGCGCTGGGTTTATTGCTCTCCCTCCCTCATAGAGGTGAGTGCCCAGCAGCAGGCAGGCAGACAAAGACAGAGGAGACAAACCAGAGTCCTTCGGGGGAGAAAACAAAAACAGCTGAATTTGGACTAATCTGTCTGTCTGCAGACTGGAGGCTCCTCTTCCCTCTGACACTCAGAGCTGGAGGAGACCAGATGGGCCAGGACGAGCACACGGGTCTCAAACACATCCGACAACACTCTTCATCCCGAGCAGCATTTCCTATAGATTAGACTCATTTTTTCAGACTGTAGTCAGGATTTTAATACACTTCAACAGTTTGAGCTTCAACTGATGCTGCTTAGAGCCAATTTATGTACCACTGGTAATAAAACCAGAGGGTGTGGAGTTGGTTTGCTCAGGTTGCAAAGGAAGTAAGAGCGTGTTGAGCCTTTTTAATATACTTACTGGTAACACATGTTGAGTATTTCCACTTCAGTTTTCAAAGCTAATGCCCCGTTTCCGCTAGCACCTACTCAGCATGGCCGACTCGACTGGCCACGGTGTCGATGTGTTTCCGTTACAATTGAGTACCATCTCAGTGTGGGTGGAGTCAATGTAGCAATGCAGGCAGCAGTCCCCGGACCTAATGGACCTAATGGAAACGCCTGCAAACCGTGCAGTCGTGGCTTAACTGCCTAAAAATTAAATTTCTCCCCTCAGAGTTTTGATTAGCTCTGCATTTGCACATGAAGCTGCTCTTTAAATGTCACATCCCAAAAAGGTGAAGGTTCCCGTGAGAGCCCCTCTCTCGTTCCACCTTCTGTCCATAACCAATCTGATTTAACACGCACGGCTTTAAAAAAAAAAAAAGGTGCAGG